>LBNU01024821.1:164266-189519 GCA_014162995.1 Artemisia annua | reverse complement strand
GGTCAACTGACGGATAAGTTGGTCAAGGGACCAAACCCGTATGGGTCGTAAACCATGGGGACCAAACCCGACGAAATTTAACGGCAGGGACTAATCGTGATTGACCCGGCAAACCACAGGGACGAAAAATGACATTTACTCTTTTTTTTTAAGTAAAATTTTATTTTCTAAATTTTAACTCAAAAATTCGAAAAGACCATTCTATCCTTCTCTTTCTCATTTCCTTTCTCAATAAAAAAACATAAAACATACACCATTCATCTTTCGTGTCATCCACCACCGCCCGCCGTCACCGCCACCGTCGCAATCCGAGGTAATCTTCTTATCCTTATTCGAATAATACTTAATTGTTCATTATATGGTAGAATTAATACATTTATTTAGCTCTGAATGGATGTTATAATTCAAACCCATTAATAAATAAAAAAAAGACAAAACCCATCTTCAATGGCTATGCAATCTTCTCACTGTATGTTTTATAAATGGGTTTTTTTGGTTGCTCACCACCTGTTTGATGAAATGTCTGATTGAATAATGATGTAAATTTGTTGACCCATTTGAGTTCTTGTTGTTTAGAATTGTTTTTTTCGGGTTTTTGTAAATGGGTTTTTGTTAGTTGAACTGAGTTGCATACAAATTTTTAATGAAATGTTTGTGTGGATAGTGGACAGTAGCGACACCACACTTTGGTTCAATATAAAGAAAATTATTTTACTTATACTCGTAGCATATCAAAGGTTCTAATACTAGTGTTTTGGTCAATTTCATTCGACAACTAAGACCACAAGCTCAACTTAACCGACTGATAAGATTTAGACTAAAAAATGAATCATGCCATCTAAAACCAAACCAAACCGACCTAACATGATTTACTCCGGTTTGGTTTGGTCTGGTTTGGTCTGGTTTTGTAGTTTTGCATTTTCAACTTACACCCCACCTTAGTCCATAGGCCTTAAGTCCTTAACCATATGCAGTGTCCCTTAATTTATGTTTAGTCCACATATGTAGCATAGATTTTATGTTCAGTCATTTAAACAGATTAGGCTATCCCAAACACCCAAGAAATGAACTTTTAGTAGGATAGGCTCGTGCAAAACTCTGCACAAACTAGAAAATCGAGACCCTGTACTACCGCTGGTTATGTAAGCCCAGTGATCGGTCGGTGTATAAGAACGGTTCAGTTCAAAACTGGAGTTTAGTTGTAGGAATTTATACTTGGTGTATTTCTGAGTCCTGATGCATGAAATAAAAGTAATCATTGGTGCTTATCTGCTAAAAATAAGCTTATGATTGCAAAATGCTTGTGTGAGATTAGTTTAAAATTACTCTTTACTGTCATTACAAACTGATTCACACCATTTGAATGAACAAATACAATCATAATGTTTGGTTTAACAATGTGTTCCATATGATTGATATATCAAGTTACTCACAACGTTCATTCAAAGAGAAATGATTACTCTTTGAATGAACATTGTGGCTTGTGAGTACTTGATATGTAAGAGTTAAAGATATTTTTGGGTTTCATCGTAAATAACCATGTTTAGTCCCAATCTGCTTACTGGAAACCGTTTATTCTGATTTCTGCACCATAATTAAAACAGGCACGCTGATGCAAAATGTTATATCTAAACAGTATAAGCTTCTTTAGCAATCACAAACACCTTCTTAGTTAATTTGCGCGTTCGGTGACTTCTCATTGTCCAATGTCCATGTAAAGTAATGACTCATGAAAAGTTAGATTGTGGTTTATCCAAAACTGATTGTACAAACAGTTTCACTACTTGGATCTGCTTATTGTGTTTGACGTCGTAATAATAGGAAAATATGAGCGCTTGGTTAGGTCTGATAAGTTAAGGATTGACATGTAACATGGCCCTAAATGATTACACTAGTTAATTAGAATCACTTTGGTTTAGAATCTGCTTACTGGAAGTTGCAATTGGTCGTAAAAACTCGAAATTTAAGGTAAATGATTTATATTCTTAAAACTCTTGGAATTTGACATGCTCGTACTGGTAGTTGGTATAAGTTCCATCAGCCTAGATAGGTTATCAGGTAGTCAAGTGAGTTAAACTTCAGACTAGATTGTACAATTCGCACTTAGCAGCAAGCACAGGCTTTATAGGTTTAGGGTTAGCCGGATCTTTAATCTCAACAACGTTGGATTTTGGTGGCTGTATTTGTAGTCGGCGTGGGCTAAAATGTGTCCTGGAGCATCTCACTGCCTTGGTTGTAACAACATTTTTGTCTGTCTTGTTCACACATTCGTTGTCTTTCCTCTTCTTAAGTTGTTCTTGAGACTGATTTGACACAACATTAATCTGATCATTATGATGAAGATCATGCACCTTGACCTTTTTGGCAAGTGTTGTGTTCCAGTAGTTCTTTATTTCATTGTCTGTTCGCCCTGGGAGCCTCCCAGCAATAAGCGACCATCTACGCACACAAACAACAGTACAAATACTCTCTCTTACAACCTGTTATGTTACAATATTATGATTTCAAAACTCACATCCAAACACTCCCTTTCTTCTTCTGTATTTGCAATTGTTCCTGGCATCATTCTTATCATCAACTTTTCTTAGGTAAAATTTTTTGTGTGTTATCATTAAATTTCGTTCCTCTATGGGATCAAATGATAAATGGATTGTGTCTGCTCTCTTGTTCTGATAGTGTATGAGTTATTTGTAGTCGGTTACACTTCTTTGATTGAACTAAGACAAGTTGATGGATATATGATTGTCAGTGTTTATAGTTTATACTACATACATACATGCATGTCATATTCCATTTTTT
Source organism: Artemisia annua (assembly GCA_014162995.1). Taxonomy (NCBI): domain Eukaryota; kingdom Viridiplantae; phylum Streptophyta; class Magnoliopsida; order Asterales; family Asteraceae; genus Artemisia; species Artemisia annua. The sequence goes on along the minus strand of LBNU01024821.1, from coordinate 186,720 downwards.
TTCTAGTGGTAACAACATCAAAACTGGTTATGTGGCAGGCTAAGCTCCAACATAGAGAAAAATGCCGCACAAAACCCGACCAATGGCAGCACTTTTACTATTTACAGGACTTAATGTTGTTTTGGTCTCAACAATCACTCCCGTCTATGACTTTGTCTGCTTTCATCCGTATTGGGAGCGAAGGGTGAGGTTATTATCTTTACATGTCATTTAATTTATAGGTTGATATTCTAGAAATCATGGATTTTTAGGGTTCGTTTAGTTGGGGGAAAACACCCTTGTTTTTCACAAAATGTTTTGTGGAAAACAAGGAAAATAGAGAACCCGTTCAAATAAGCGTTTTCCAACAAAATGTTTTGCANATTGGATATCGATTTCATCTTTGGTTCTTTTCTACACTTGAGCTACACACTGGGCGGGCGTGCTTCGATCCTACACTAAGAACATATGACAATGATCCAAATTTTGTGTAGCAGTGTAGCCAAATATAGAAAAGAACTTATATCCAATGTATAAACATCCACACGGACGAAGCCAAAATCTAGCCTACTTGAAAGATGCAGACGCTAGACGGTTAGAAGGATGGAAGTGTATTCATTAACCAAAAATAAGATTACCATATCTCCTTAGAATAATGGGCTAAGGGGAAAATAATTATCTTTCTTCATTTCTCATGATGTTAATAAGAAAATATTTTGAACCCTTTGCTAGAGGATTTTCTTTGTTTTCTATTAGTTATTATTTATGTTTGTATTGTATATGTAAAATCAATGTTTGGTATTCATACTATATTGTTACAGAGAGAACATCGACGTCAGGAGCGTGATGCTACTTTAGCAAAGAGTTCGACGTCAGGTTGAACTGCCAAGGAGGTCAGGACTTCATATCAACAAATTTTATATCATGATCGCTGAATTTCATCTTCTGTCCTTATAGGGACAGTGGTCTTTTGCATTTTTGTAACTAATGGAGAAGGAAACTTAAATAAGGATAGTGTATTTGCATCTTCAACCAACAAGTGGACTAAAAGATAGAAACTGTCTGTTTGTTTGTCATTGGATTGTTGGCATAGTTGAGGGGGATATGCAAATTTATGAGTGTAGGTGGGTTAGAATGAGATATACATTTATGGATCCAATTTGGATGATATGTTTTTTATATTGGTAAATCATGAATCAGCCATTGCCTGTATTGAATTCTGATCGCATGAATCAATGTGCATTAGATGTTGATTCCGTCTTTCTAGACATGGCAAGAAGTTCTGCTATTGAAATGTTAAGAAATAACTATGACAGGAAGCACTACATTCTCTGAGGGTTTTACATATCAGCAATTGTGGTGATGGTGTATCGACAAGTCTAATTCATATAGCTTCAGCAGTCACCAAGTTGTTTATTTATAGTATTTCAGGACTTAGTGATGAGGTGTGGAGAGGTGTTATGAACTATCTTAAGGGTGCAACTAACATATCTTTGGATGTTAGACTTAATTGTATTGCAAGAATCTGGAGCATTGCAATTGTCCAAGCAACAGTGAATTTGAGTATCGAAGTAATGGTAGTCAAATTGTCTGATTCATCATCTCTTATAAATGCTCAATTGTTTTTTCATCTTATCAGCCGTTTCAACGGGATTCCAACATCTCAACATTTTGAAGTGCCTAAATCTGTTTTCACATCTCCAGAGGGTAGGTCCTTCTATGTCTTCTTTTTCAACACCTTTTAGTATCCATGCCTATAAATCATATAGTAATCAATTCTGACTTTATTCCTAGGACTATTTGACATTACTTTTTAGATTTCATTATCATGTATTGCAGTTGAAATGAATTTAATGAGTTTGTTGGGAGGTGTGAAACTATTGCAATAAACTTGATTATGATTGTTTGATTGCTTATGGTCAATTAATTAGTTTTGCAGTCCAAATGAAGTTATGATGTAAAAAGGCTTTTATGTCAAAATGGAGGTCACTTTGCACCACACTTGGTTTTCTCAATGAGACAATCAATATGGCTACGAACAGCCATACCTTCTAATTGTTACCTGACCTTAACATGGTATATCATGTTTTGTCCGACCCGCCAATGCTGATAACGTGAACATATTCAACCAGCCAAAATCCAGTTATAACCGTCGTCATCTTTGTCAGGCTCTAAACCTAGTTTCTTTTGATAGGATTTTGTATATTGTCATAATGTTTGAAACATTGATACAAATGTGATCTTTAAATGTAAGTATTAAAAGTTTGTTTAACAATTAATTGTTAATCTACAACAGTTTTTTCATTATATTATTGTATTTATGACAGTTTTTTCATTATATTATTGTATTTAAACAAAGACCATGTGGAGTTAATTACAAAAGACATGGGTAGTCTTAAATGATTACTCCCTCCGTCCCAAATTTATTGTCCACTATTGACTTTTTTAGTCTTTCTTTTTCAACTTTGACCTTAAATGTTTTTGTAGATGTTATATAATATTTTGATGCAAAATATATAAATGAATTGGGTTTTAAGTGTACTTTTCAATGTATAATTTTTCATCAATATTATATAATAAAAAATATATATTTATGGTCAAAGTCGAACCAGTTTGACTTTGAAAATTCAAACTGGACAATAATTTTGGGAGGGAGGGAGTCTAATTTATATACGTATAGGGCTGAGCACCGAAGGTTCAAAACCGAACCGGACCGACGAAACCGACCGAACCGACAAAAACCGAACCGGACCGACGGCCCGTCGGTTCGGTTTCGGTTCCGGTCTTTCATAAAATTCGGTTTCGGGTCGGTCTGGTTCGGCCCAAAACCGACAAAAAACATGCCAAAATACACGTAGACCGACAAAACCGAACCGAACCGACGAAAACCGAACCGACCCGACGGCCCGTCGGTTCGGTTTCGGTTCCGGTTTTTCATGAAATTCGGTTCTCGGTTTTTTCGGGTCGGGTCGGTTTGGGTCAGTTCCGACCCGATGCTCAGCCCTACGTATTCCAATCTACGAACAAACTTTCGTGCACTCACATAAAAAACATATACGATTTCGAAATAACCACGTATTCACTTTCATACATAGAGCCATAGAGGTACAGTTTTCTTGCATTTTAGGCATTTCTTGATTTAAATTTGTTGAAGAAGAACAAAAAAATGATATAGTGAACAAAGAAAACGACTTATTGTGATAATGATAATGATAATGACTTTGTCACGGCTAAAACGATATTGTACATAAAATGAGCTAATTGGCAATTCAGCATGGGGTACTTGTCACCAATTATAAATTTATTTGATCATTTAATTGTATCAACATAAGTAGTGACATTTCTGAACAAAAAGAAGGATCAAATCGCTTCAGATTTTTAATCGCCCTTGTCGTATTAAATGAAATAAGTTACTTTGTAGATGTATGTTGCCCCAAATTTGGAATAGTAGCACACTCAACAATTCAACATGATAGGACCATAACGTAGTCACATAATATTGTTGGCATCGTGGTAATTGTCCACTTATAAGCTAGTACGTAAATATTTTGTTTGACTATCGTTTCATAGACCATGATGTAATAATCTAGTTACTACTATTTCTCTAGCAATTAATGGTGCACAAATCAATTTGGTCAGTTTTCAACTACTTCAAGAATAGTTCGCAAATGACGTTATATTGATAAGAATCATGATCAAATGAGAAAATCTTTAACATGAGAAATTATGAAATAAATGGAAGAAATGCATATAGTTGCATTGATTTATAGTTTTTATTCGTAGAAATATCTTTTTTTTTTTTTTTTTTTTTTTTTTTTTTTTTTTTTTTTTTTTTTTTTTTTTTTTTTTTTTTTTTTTTTATTCATTACAAACGGATGATTCACAATAGCCATTTTAATGTAGCATTGAAATTTGTAAACTGATTCAGACTTTATCATTTAAATTCATATTTAGAAAATAATATGAATCAAAGGTTAATTTTTCAAAATTTTAAATCATGATTTGTTTTTAATCAACTAAAGTAACACTTTTCCGAAAAGAAAAATGAATCAAGGCTTCAAATTACATTTTTCATGATTTTTCAAATTTCTCAATTTTTCACTGGAACTAGAGTCTTACGGATAATCCTTTCGGGGTTTTCATTGTCTTAAGGGTAACAACAAGTTATCTTCTAACTTCTTCATTCGTATTTATTTGAAGTGCCGACAATTTTTTTTTTCCTTGCCAATAACTTTTAGGCTTTTCCTACATTCCACATACTCAAGATATGTCAATTACAATAAGAAACTTACCATGTTATTCGTGTATCACTGATCACGGAGGCGGACTTTTGCTTGGCAACCCGTGGCGCGTGCACGGATTGGACTTTGTGAAGTATGACCTCTTTTATAATTTAATGATAGTAATACTATCAGGGTGCGTTTGGTTCACAGAATGTTTTTGAAGGAATTGTAATCTTTGAAATAAATTGTAATTTGAATGAATTGTAATTCTAATAATTGTAATGTGTTGAAATTGTAATGTGTTGAAATTGTAATTGATGAAATCTGTCATTGTGTTTGGTTGACTAGCAACGTAATGTAATTCAGAAAAACATTAATAATAATAATAATAATAATAATAATAATAATAATAATAATAATAATAATAATAATAATAATAATAATAATAATAACAATAATAAAATAGTAATAGTAAAATTATTTATTAAATAATAATATTATTTATTGAATAATAATATAATAATATAAATAATATAATTTATTAAATAAAAAATACTACAAAAAATAAAAATAATAATAATAATAATAATAATAATAATAATAATAATAATAATAATAAATAATAGTAATATAATAATTAATAATAATAATAATAATAATAATAATAATAATAATAATATAAATAATAATAAATAATAAATAATTTTAATAATAATAATAATAATATAAATAATAATAAATAATTAATAATTTTAATATAATAATAATAATAATAATAATAATAATAATAATAATAATAAATAAATAAATAAATAAATAATAGTAATATAATAATTAATAATAATAATTCTAATAAATAATAATAATAATATAAATAATAATAAATAATTAATAATTTTAATATAATAATAATAATAATAATAATAATAATAATAATTATTATTATTATTATTATTATTATTATTATTATTATTATTATTATTATTATTATTATTATTATTATTATAACAATAATAGTAATAATAAATATTATTATAATTATTTTTATTTTTTTAAATTAAATAATATATTAATAGTAATTAATAACAACGCTGAAAGATAAATAATGATATCTAACTTTTAAAAATCTGAATTCCAACGTAAGTCAACACATTCTATCAAGTTTGCTATGTAATCTGAATTACATCACTGGACGTAATTGGTTTTAATCCAATTACATTTCCTTGCAAACCAAACATGCCATGTAATGTAATCTGAATTACAATTACATCCATCCTGCCAACCAAACAGGATTGTAATGTAATTCAGATTACAATTACAACGAATTACAATGAATTACAACGAACCAAACACCCCCTCATTTTACCTTTGTATTGCGTATTCTTTTGGCTGGTAGGAATTGTTTACTACTTTATCAATCGAACTTGTAAGGCCCAATAAGAAACAAGCCCGATTAACTAGAGAAAAATTCAAATGCATACTCTTATTTTGGTGCATATTAAAGGACAAATTCCCACCATCCATCTAGTTTGATCTAATGGTGGGGATTAACCTAAAATTAAATATGAAAACCTAAGTCCATGTTTTTTTCCCCTTTTTCTTGGTCTTTTTTTTTTTTTTTTTTTTTTTTTTTTGGTTTTTTTTTTTTTTCTTTTTTCTTTTTTTTTTTTTTTTTTTTTTTTTTTTTTTGTTTTTTTTTTTTTTTTTTTTTTTTTTTTTTTTTTCCTAATTCACGTTTTTTTTCTAATACATGTTTTTTTTAATTCACGTTTTTTTCCCTCTTTCTTCACTTTCAAACGTTTTCGTCTGTTTTCATATATTTTCGTCCGTTTTCATACGTTTTCGTCTCTTTTCAAACATTTTCGTCTGTTTCCATCCGTTTTCAAACGTTTTCGTCCGTTTTTATACGTTTTCGTCCGTTTTCATACGTTTTTGTCTGTTTTCATATGTATACATACGTTTTCGTCTGTTTTTTTATTTTTTCAGACGTTTTTGTCAGTTTTTTATGTTTTCGCTCATTTTTAGACGTTTTCATCTATTTTCAGACGTTTTCGTCCGTCTTTATACATTTTCATCCGTTTTCCTTCATTTCTTACGTTTTCATCTGTTTTCGTTCGTTTTCATACGTTTTCGTCCGTTTTCATCTATTTTCTTTCATTTTCGTCCATTTTTCATACGTTTTCGTCCGTTTTTAGACGTGTTTTTACGCTTTCATACATTTTCGCCTATTTTCTTACGTTATCATCCGTTTTCGCCAATTTCGTCTGTTTTCTACGTTTTCGTCCAATTTTTTACGTTTTCGTTTGTTTTAATACGTTTTCATCCTTTTTCATCCGTTATCTTTTGTTTTCGTCCATTTTTCGTACTTTTTGTCCGTTTTCATACGTGTTTTTACGCTTTCATATGTTTTTGAACATTTTCATACGTATTCGTCTGTTTTCTTACATTTTCGTCCATTTTCTTACGTTTCTTAATAGCACAAGTGATATTCAGTGATATCCAGAATATCACTCGTGATTTTCTTATGTTTTCGTCCATTTTCATATGTATTCGTCCGTTTTCATACGTATTAGTCTGTTTTTTTACGTCTTCGTCTGTTTTTATATGTTTCTGAATATCACAATTGATATTCAGAATATCACTTGTGATTTTCTGAATATCAATGGTGATATTCTAAATATCACTTGTGATTTTCTGAATATCTATCAGTTGTGATCTTCATAATATCACTTGTGATTTTCATGTTACAAAACATTTGTTGAAAATCACTTGTCATATTCAGAAAATCACTTATGATATTCAGAATATCACTTGTGATCTGAATATCACAGAATATTACTTATGATATCCAGAATATCATTTGTGATGTTTAAAATATTACAGAATATAACTTGTGACATTCAGAATATAACTTGTGATAATCACTTGTGATATTTTGAAACATATGAAAACGTCTGAAAATGGCAAAAAACATTTAAAAACGAACGATAAAGAATGAAAAAACTGACGAAAACGTAAGAAAACGGACGAAAATGTATGAAAACGGAAGAAAACGTATGAAAGTGTAAAAACATGTATGAAAAGGACAAAAACTTTTGAAAACTGGACGAAAACGAAAGAAAACGTATGAAAACAAACGAAAACGTAAGAAAAGGAATGAATATGTATGAAAACGGACGAAAACGTATGAAAGCGTAAAAACACGTCTGAAAACGGACGAAGACGTATGAAAAATGAACGAATATTACTTATGATATCCAGAATATCATTTGTGTTACTCATAGTATCACTGGTGATATTCTGCATATCACCGAAAATCACTTGTGATATTCAGAATATCACTTGTGATATTCTGAATATCACAAGTGATATAATATCACTTGTGATATTCAGAATATCACTTGTGATATTTAGAAACAGATGAAAACGTCTGAAAACGGCAAAAGAAACTTTAAAACCCATCGAAAACGAATGAAAAAACGGACGAAAACGGACGAAAATGTATGAAAACGAAAGAAAACGTATGAAAGTGTAAAAACATGTATAAAAAGGACAAAAACATTTGAAAACTAGACGAAAACAAAAGAAAACGGACGAAGACGTATGAAAACGAACGAAAACNTTCTGAATATCACTTGTGATATTCAGAATATCACTTGTGATATTCAGAATATCACTTGTGATATTTAGAAACATATGAAAACGTCAGAAAATGGCAAAAACATTTAAAAACGGACGAAAACGAATGAAAAATGGACGAAAACATAACAAAACGGACGAAAATGTATGAAAAAGGAAGAAAACGTATGAAAATGTAAAAACATGTATGAAAAGGACAAAAACGTTTGAAAACTAGACGAAAATGAAAGAAAACGGACGAAAACGTATGAAAACGAACGAAAACGTAAGAAAACGAATGAATATGTATGAAAACGGACGAAAATGCATGAAAGCGTAAAATACGACTGAGAACGGACGAAGACATATGAGAAATGGACGAATATTACTTATGATATCCAGAATATCATTTGTGGTACTCATAGTATCACTTGTGATATTCAGAATATAACTTGTGATGTTTAGAATATCACAGAATATCACTTGTGATATTCAGAATATAACTTGTAATATTTAGAAACATATGAAAACGTCTGAAAATGGCAAAAGACATTTAACAACGGACGAAAACAAATGAAAATTTATGAAAACGGAAGAAAACGTATGAAAGTGTAAAAACATGTATGAAAATGACAAAAACGTTTGAAAACTGGACGAAAACGAAAGAAAACGGATGAAAACGATCGAAAACGTAAGAAAACGAACGAATATGTATGAAAAGAGACGAAAACGTAAAAAAAACGTTTGAAAACGGACGAAAATATATGAAAACAGACGAAAACGTATGAAATTAAAGAAGAAGGGAAAAAACGTGAATTGAAAAAAACATGAATTAGAAAAAAAATAATAAAAAAGACATGAATTAGGAAGAAAAAAATACAAAAAAGAAACAAAAAAACAAAAAAGAAACAAGAAAAAAAAGATGAAGCGTTAAAAAAAAAAAAAAAAAATGGGGGGAGGGAAGAAAGAAAAAAAATAATAAGAAAAATAAAAAGAAAAAGAAAAAAAGAGAAATAAACATGGACTTATGTTTTCTTATTTAATCTTAGGTTAATCCCCACTATTAGATCAAACTAGATGGACGATGGGGATTTGTCCCTTGATATGCACAAAAATTAGAGTATGCAAAATAAAATGACTCATATTAACTAAGTTCGGAAAGAAGAGAGAGAGAGAGGGAAAAAAATAATAATTAAAAAAAAATAACTAATCAACCTGAATGATTAGTTATCAATTGCATTCTAGTGGTATGCTTGAATGATGATTCTACTTACTAACATGTAAAGCATAAGCAACAAAATTGAGATTGACGAGCCGCACACAATTAAAGGTTTCTTAGACGATTATTATTGAGATTGTTGAGCTTGTTTAGAAAGAGGACGAAAACGATCATTTGTTGTAAGGTAATGAAGGTAACTTGTAAGTTGTAATTTGTTATTCATGTAATATCGCACTTTTTATTTTATATTAGTTAAAACTTGAGGTAAAAATTAAAAAATATGTGCTACACATATTTGAATTTTCTTGATTCACACTGACCGTTAGTAAAAGTAAAATTGAGGTAAACATTCTCTCTAAAAACTATAAGAGCATGTGCAACAATCACATTTTCGCTGCGTTATTGGGATGAATAACGCACGTTATGGTGCGTTACTCGTTGCATCATACGGCGTTAAGGGTGCGTTAACGCGAGGCGTTAACCCCTTAACGTCGCGTTATTTTGGATTTGGCTAAAAAAAAAAAAAAAATTTGACACTTTTGGCCCCTATGAATTTTTATATATTTTGAACTTAGGATATTCGAAATTACAAAAGACCCCCTTATTTGTTAAACGGTATAGTAAAATAACGAAACGATTCATTGAAATTCAAATACAATACACAAAAGTGAAAACATACGAAACGATAAATAACGATACAATTTAAATAGACTTGTAATTATCGATGAGTTGTGACTTTTCTTCCCAAACTTGCAACACTTGTTCCCTGGCCATTTTCAATATGGCTTGAAGTTCCAAATCTGTTTCATCATTTCTTAAAAGGGTTTGTAGACCGACCATGACTATTGGATGGTCTTGAGGCAGCTCACGTAACATTTCGACCTCTGGAGCACGAGACTCCCTCTGTCGAATAATACGAGCTATCTCACCAAACAATTTGTTAATCAACTTAAGTTCATTTTCTTGTTCGTTGCGTAATCGGGTAAGTATTCTTGATTGCACTTGAGCTGGTTGGTTAGCCATAGTGTGTGTGTGAAATTTAGTTTGAGTTGTTTTTTGATATTTATACACAAACTAGCCGTTAGATAATTTTAATGGAGAAACTAGCCGTTAGAACTAGTTGTTAGATAATTTTAATCGAGAAACTAGCCGTTAAGCATTTTATTTAAACATAAACTTAAAGTTACATCATACAAGACCACACGGAAATACTTAACATAAAGCAACACACGAAACAGTAATACAAAGCCATTAATCCCAATATCGGTTCCAGAAATAGTCTCTTCTCAAGATCAACCAAACCTGAAAGTATTGGAATGGATGCCCATGGCGTTCTCTGTACACGTTTAACGCGTCTTCAATACGAACATCTGGTTCACGTGTAGGCTGCAAATTCAAGAAAATGTCATGAAATACTTGACATTCAGCGTTCAACCGTGACCACTTACTCGTTATTTGGCTCTTGGTACGGTGAGGACCATCTGATTGTTCATTAAATCTTCGTGTTACGACTGTCCAAAAACGGCCTTCCGACGCATGGAACTCATGAACATTTATCCACATATCGGCTAGCAAGCATTCTTCTTCAAGCGTCCAACGATTTGCCATTGTGAATTTTGTTTAAAAAGTGAAGTGTGTGAAAAATTGTATGATAATGTATGCTATTTATAGGGGTGTATTAAAGTTTAAAATTCAAAATTTGAACATGTGAGCGGGTGAATTTGAAATTCAAATTCAAACATGTGAGCGGGATAATTTGAAATTCAAATTCAAACATGTGCAGTAAACTTTGCAGTACATATTTAATAATAAAATAAATGTGCAGTACAAAACGTGTGGATTTGAATGGGCGGGCTAAACGTTTGAATTCAAATTCAAATTCATGAGCGGGCTAAATTTTGAATTTGAATGTCTCCAAAGTGCCCTATAAATAACCCTGCCCAGTTCTTCCAAAAACACACACAAATCACACAATACTCATACACAAATCACAAGTTTCATCTCTCAAACTAATGGCAAATAACAATTCCCCAGATAACGGTTCAGTTTACAACACCCCTCCCGAAGAACTCTTCCCCGTGTTCCCACAAGACAATCAACAAGCCAACAATCCACCGCTCGATTTGTTTCCCTATTCCCAGTACAACACTCCACCACAAAACACTCCACCGGAAGTTTTGTTTCCATCTTTATACAATCCACCTCCACAAAACCAACAACCAAACAATCCACCACCAAACAATCCACCACCACCACGGGCATTAACCGAAGATGAACTGTACGCCCAAGACATGCAAGAGTTGTTGAGGGTTGAGGCTGAGGAAGCCGAGGAGAGAAGAGCTCATGATGAGTACTGGGCTGGTAAACGGGCTCGGAGAGAAGCTCGGTGTCTATATCGAATGGCACATGGATTGCCCCGTGTGTCAACTAGTGATGACGATTCGAGTGCTTCGAGCGACGAGGGCTGGGTCTCGGATGACTCGTTTTACTAATGCGTAGTTTTAGGTTTAATTATCGTAGGTTTACGTTTAATTATCGTATTTTATGTTTAATGTTTGTTGTAGTTTGTTTAATGTATGTTTAAATTTTAGTAATTAATATATAAGTTGTGTTTTGTTAAGTATTAAATGAAATATTAGATTTAGTTGAGGGTTGAATTTGAAAATAGTTGAAGTTAATGTGTTAAAGCTGAGTTATTGCTGAGTTATTGATGTGGGTGTTGAGTTATTGTGTTGAGTTATTGTGTTAAAGCTGACGTGGCGCTGACGTGGCGCTGAGTTATTTTATAACCCACGTTATTGTTGCTAATGCTCTAAGAGGGGAAATAGGTTTCCGTGCATAGATAAAAAATTCATTTCGCCATTAAATATAGTTTATCAATTAAAAAAAGAAGGGACCTGCATAGAAGTTTGATGTACCCATAATAAAAGAAAAGCTTATGAATTAAAAAACGAAAAAAGGGTGGTTGCATAAATACTTAGCCCCACCTAGCGAGAGCCAATATTAGTTAAAAAAAAAAAAAAAAAAATACAAACAAACCCTGAACCTTTTAATATTTACGATTTTTTTATATAACAAACTTTATTTACCAAATATATAACAGACACTTAGCGGTTTATTGAATAAAAAAAATACTGGCAAAAAGGTCTTTCAATAACGAACAAAACAAGCCCAATCTTGATATGGTTTTGACGTACGTATGATTTCATAAAAAATATTGAAATTAACCCCGCCGCTATACAATGGTGCCCGACAAAATACGACAACTACAAATATAGCTTGACACAACATTTATTCCAAACAAATACAACACGTGTCGTCAAAAAACATACCACGATCTNCAAAACAAGCCCAATCTTGATATGGTTTTGACGTACGTATGATTTCATAAAAAATATTGAAATTAACCCCGCCGCTATACAATGGTGCCCGACAAAATACGACAACTACAAATATAGCTTGACACAACATTTATTCCAAACAAATACAACACGTGTCGTCAAAAAACATACCACGATCTCACAACGAGGAGCCCCTCCCAAACATTGTTCGTAAATGATTATCGCAAAAATTTCTCGAAAATTCCCACTGCAACGCAGTGGGCGCCTTCCTACTTGTAACTATACTATAAATCAATAATATTGCACAAAAGGACAACCGACTATTAAATAACCGACTATGACGGTGGCTTAGTCGAGGACCACGACATTTAAAGTTTTTAACAAGTTTTATCAACCAACTTTCATCGTCCAAATTTATTACTCTCAATATTAAATGAAGGGCAATAATAATGAAAAAAATAAATAAAAACAAACATTTAAAAATATTTATAGAAAAAAGTTTGTCTAATTAATGCCTTTAAGATATTAGATGATTAAAGAAAAAAGTTATGCTTATTAAATTAAAGTTTTCAATTAATTAAGGTAATTTAAAATTTTAACAAATGTGTATTAAATATGTTTTTTTAATTTTAAATGAAAGTTCCTGATGATTAATATAGATTAATAAGTGTCTTAAGGGTACTTGTTAGAAATTAAATTTCGTAAAAAATTGAGAATCGGTTTTAGTCAAGCTGTGTTTGAATATGTTTTAATTTTGCTTGTTGTGATTTAAAGTTGTAATAATCGGTTATGTAACATTTATTCGATCCTAGTTGTAACATTATGATGTTTTTACACTTGTCCGATTCATAAAGTAGGCATGATAAATTTTCTTTCTTGACAAAAAGTCTATAGCTTTTAATTGTTCATTACACTTAACATTGATTTCGATTTATTGTTTAGCTCACACAAAAATATTTGTATCTGCAGAGGAACATTGGTCTCATGCGTTCATGGGTGTCAGCAGACTATTCTCCAAGATTTAATCCTTCAGACAATTTTCAATTGTCGTGAGCTTTCGGGTTAAAAGCTAGAATTAAACTCATACCATTTTCAAAAGAGATGATTTGCATGTATACCATATTGATTGAAACACATCAATGTACAAATAAAAGGATCTAGTGAGAAGAAAACTTATAATGAGAAGGATGAGAAATAACTATAACCACATATTTGAGATGCGTCGATTTGAATTATATGCATCTCTATTCATTTAGATGCATCCCAATTAGTTTCAGAAGTAATTTTGAAGTGAAAACGATGCAAAGTAGTTATTGCAACAAATTTGACCCGCAAAGGACAAAAAATACATAGGATTTTCCTAACTTGCTAAAATGCATCTAATATATGTATATGAATCTAATTTTTAGCTAGAAAATATATTATGGTGCAACTAAAAGATTAGGGATGCATCTAATTCAAGTCGATGCATCTCTAATATGTGATTATAGTTATTTCTCATCCTTCTCATTTTAAGAGTTCTTCTCATTTGATCCTAAGTTATAAATGAAGAGCATAATGAAAATATGGTACAACTATGTACTTCATGAATTGACGTATCCTAATAGATAATGACTGTGTGCAAATTAACTCCTCAAAAGAGAGGTAATTCATTTAAACTAGGTGTAATGGTGACTATAAACATCATCACTAACCGAGAGTCGCAAGGGTCTCTATCTCCTCAACCAACATTGCCACCAACTTTTTGAAATTAGAAAACCAACATCATCGCCAACTTTTATTTTTTTAACAAATTTATTAAATACTAAAAATTAAAATTCCATTAAATAAAAAGAAACACTACATTAATTAATCTAAAAAAATACATTAAAATTTTAAAACTTAAAGTTAGAAAATTAAAAACATATACTATAATCTAAATAATATTTTTCCTTGATTTGTTATTTCATTTCCGTCATCGTTTCGAGTTGTTTCCTAGACAAATGCTACACATAACTTGCTAGAAAAATATGTCTCTTTTTCGTTGTTTTGGTTTTGCGAGTTTTTTTTAGACTTTTTTAAGTTGAAAGTATATGAAAATAAAGAGAGATGTGATTTGAAAGTGTGTTGGAAAGGAAGGGGTATTGAGATATTTTTATTAAATACATAAATTATTCTTTTAATAAAATGCCCAACAATAGATACATTTGCACCGTTTTTTGTTTTTGTTTTTTTTTTTTTTTTTTTTTTTTTTTTTTTTTTTTTTTTCAGCAAGCCGGTCACCACCAAGACGGAGTTCTCAAAAAAAAAATGAACACAAGACGCATCAAAAAGAAGGGTGGGGTTGGCGGGATTAGAGGGACGCTATGCACCGTTACACAGTTTTATTGAAATACACTTCCGCTAAAAAAAAGGGTATACCAAAGGCGCCATTTGATAAAACCATCTATATAGTTATAGCTTAACAATCTTTACGCTTCAACTCTTTTACTGTTTCATATATAACAAATTGTATCATCTTCAAAAATCAAACAAAATAGTATTGGTTTGTATTATTTATTTTTGTAATTAAAATATAGCATAATTAAACCTTATTTACTTATGATATTGACCAATTGTTTTCAAAGTCCACTGACCACAAAGGGTTAAACAGTCATGGCAACTTCCAACTTTCAACTGCCAACTATATAAACCAGCATGGGGCTAGTAAAAGCTCACTTCATATGTAACACAAAAACATTACACAATTATTTTGTAGCCAAAGTACTAAATATGGCTATGCTAACCATGCCAACATCTAACACCATCATCACCGTTGCCGCCAGCCTCCTCATCCTCGTTACTCTCACTACTGCTGCCACTCAAGCACCCTTCAAAAAAATCTATGCATTCGGAGACTCATACACCGACACAGGAAACACGGCGTCAGGAACAGGCCCTAACGCCTTCGTACATGTCTCAAACCTCCCATATGGTCGTACATTCTTCCACCACCCCACAAATCGTTACTCTGATGGTCGTCTGGTCATTGACTTTGTAGCCGAATCTCTGTCATTACCTTACTTACCACCTTACCTTAACAAAAATGCCAACACTTCATTTGGTGTCAACTATGCTGTTGCCGGGTCCACAGCCATTCGACATGCTTTTTTTGTTAAAAATAATCTTACGTTTAATATCACACCTCAGTCGTTACAAACACAGCTTCATTGGTTTAATAAAACGTTACAAGAGTATAAATGTAGAAGTGAGATATCGACACTTGAAGAGTGTGCAGCCGTGTTTCGTGATTCGTTGGTTTGGGTTGGTGAGATCGGGGCTAATGACTATGCGTACACTGTTGGATCGACGGTTAGCCGTGATACTATTAAAAAGCGTGCAACTCGTAGCGTGACAGAGTTTATAGAGGTAAATTATTTGGTCTCATTGCCTTTTCAAGTTTAAACAGGAGACAATAACTATGTGAATAGGCCACACAATTTCAATAAACATGACCCCCGTTAAACACATGCTTATGGTATGTAATGTAAAAGTAGTTGGATCTGCTCGTTGTTGTTGTTACCTACTAAGCATAGGTAAAAAGTGTGAGACTGCATAAAATGCAGTAATACACACACATAAGAAACCAAATAAAGACCAATTAATTAGCATATGCTAGTGAAATCAGGTTGTAGTCGAGCAGTGGACCACTTTTCTAACAGACTACTTCTGGTAAGTTTTAAAAAAACGAGTCGAGATCGAGCTTGAAATTTAAAGCCCGATCGAGCTCGAGTAGAGTTCCGAGCCCAATTTTTAGTAGTCAAGTTGAGCTCGAGT
This sequence comes from Artemisia annua, assembly GCA_014162995.1. Classification (NCBI taxonomy): domain Eukaryota; kingdom Viridiplantae; phylum Streptophyta; class Magnoliopsida; order Asterales; family Asteraceae; genus Artemisia; species Artemisia annua. The sequence goes on along the minus strand of LBNU01024821.1, from coordinate 170,545 downwards.
TTGGTAATACTCGACCCGAATCATAACTTCTAATATTTATTTGTAAGAAATCTGTATAAGTATTTAAGAAGTGAGTATTTATCAAAATTTTATCTCCTTTATGTAAAAACTTTACACATTCACATTGTATTAAAATTTCTGTTTGCTAGGTATTACTTAACAAAGGTGCAAAATACATGGTGGTTCAAGGTCTCCCCGCCACTGGTTGCCTAACACTCGCTATGTACCTTTCGCCTGAGAATGACCGCGATGACATGGGCTGTGTCGCCAGCGTTAACAACCAAAGCTACATCCATAATAACATCCTCCAAACAAACATCCAGAACTTACGAAGAAAATACCCAAAAGCCGTCATTGTTTATGCCGATTACTGGAAAGCTTATAATTACATCATGAAGAACGCACCTAAACTCGGGTTTCAAGAACTCTACAAAGTATGTTGTGGGTCTAGTGGTGGACCTTACAACTTTGACTTGTTCACTACTTGTGGGTCCCAAAATTCGAGCTCGTGTCAAGACCCTTCTCAATACATCAATTGGGACGGGGTTCACCTTACGGAGGCCATGTATAAAGTAGTTTCTGGGTTATTTCTTAAAGGTCCTTATGCTGATCCGCCATTCAAGTACTTGTTGAGAAGCAAACAGATATCGGGCTAGATGATAATGACTGCCCTTTTTGACATTTTTTATTTTTATTCGCTGATATCAGTTCCTTTATTGTTATTTGACATCGCATTTTGGATGTGCAAATTACATAAAAATCACATCCACAATGAAATAAACGAAATTTAAAAGCAACAACTCGTGTGCTATGTAACAAACACCAAAAGTGCCTTTTGGATTCTTGGAAAACAGGGAACAAAACAGAGATTTGATTACTAAAAGGCTTTAGTTGCCTACACAATTTCATGTGATAGGTCATCAAACTTATTCTCCTTGAGTTGGTATCAGCCTTTTAAGCATGAGGAAGTCTAGAAGAGAGCAATATCGACGGATGTTCCTACAAATGGAAGGATTCTATGCCTCATCTCTAATGGTTAAATGAGTAAATTTAACAAAATTAGCTAAACAAGAAGGTCATCAAACTTAATCTTCTTTAGTTGGTATCGGCTTTTTAAGCATGAGGAAGTCTAGAAGGGAGCAATATCGACGGATTTGCCTACAAATGGAAGGTTCTATGTTTTATCTATAACAGTTGAATGAGTAAATTCAACAAAATTAGCTAAACAAGAAACACTTCAAAGCAATGTAGCTTAAATTGTAAAATGCATAAAACCTGCTGAATCATTTTTTGCAAAAGAATTAAAATTTACAAAGAGAAGTATTTCGGTTGAACCCAGCCCGCCCCATTCCAAACCCGTACGAAGATTATATATTGACACATTACCCAAAACCCCCCATTTTGTCATCGCTACGCCAATTCAATGTAACCAAATCTAAAATCTTTAATAACTTTTTCATCATGCGCCAAATTGCCAAATATGTTTCCGTGATTATGAAAAATTCACTATATTCTACAAACATGAAACTATATTAAACAATTACATTACCTTTGAAGATTTGATGTAACTTCTTCGTCAATCATCACCAACTTCTTGAAAAAACCTCATTTTTGATAATCATTCACGGGTCAATCACTCCAAACGCAAGCGATATCAAATCATTCGACAAAAGGAACCCATCTGGATCACTTAACCGAATAAACCCAATCTCATTTTCCAACTTTTCATCATCTAAAACCAAAGAACCAAACTCATCTTCCGTAATTTCTCTTCTTTGATCGTCCAGAAACAACACATGCCCACTTTTCATATAAGGCTCATAAACCTTGCACAATTCAACAGCAACCTCACTCCCAAAATCTTCTATAAAACTCTTTAAATCCAACCCTTTTGAAGTTCTTAGAGACAGCATCACAATATCCATAGCCATTTCTGGTTCATCAACTTCATCATCGTCTTGGCCCCAATCAACTAATCCAGCTTCTAAATTTTGCACATGATTTGTGTAGTCTTTTAGTTTCTTTGGTCTTGAATATCTTGTTCCGTTAATATAACTAGCAGAACCTAAACCGAATGCATAAAAAGGTTTGTTGATCCAGTATGTGTAGTTGTGCTTGCACTCGAAACCATCTTTGCTGTAGCTGCTGACTTCATAATGGTTGTAATTAGCCTCGCCAAGAATTTGTGAAGCCATTCTGTAGAATTTTGCAGACTGGGTATCGGAAGGCAATGGGAACTCGCCTGGTGTGTACCTGTAAATCATTGTATACCCGTTGTTATTTGTGTAAAACATCCATTTTGGTAAAGACCACCCTTTTCAATTCACGAACCTAATCAACAACAACCATTAAGTTAACTGAATGTTGGATATGATTCAACTAAAATAATATATATAGTAATATAAGCTGTTTGGATGTGTGTTTTTAAAGTGATTAATATGAATCTGTTAATCAACCGTAATAGTTGTACAGATAGTGTTTTGATACGTTTATACTCAACAACAACAACAATACCCAATCCCGCCGGAGCGAGGTATGGGGGTTTTGATGTGTTTATACTGTTTGAAGTTATGTGGTGTTCACACTTTAGGGCCTCAGATTTCAAAATACGATCCTACTACAAAGTATGTTGTGGGTCTAGTGGTGGACCTTACAACTTTGACTTGTTCACTACTTGTGGGTCCCAAAATTCGAGCTCGTGTCAAGACCCTTCTCAATACATCAATTGGGACGGGGTTCACCTTACGGAGGCCATGTATAAAGTAGTTTCTGGGTTATTTCTTAAAGGTCCTTATGCTGATCCGCCATTCAAGTACTTGTTGAGAAGCAAACAGATATCGGGCTAGATGATAATGACTGCCCTTTTTGACATTTTTAATTTTTATTCGCTGATATCAGTTCCTTTATTGTTATTTGACATCGCATTTTGGATGTGCAAAATACATAAAAATCACATCCACAATGAAATAAACGAAATTTAAAAGCAACAACTCATGTGCTATGTAACACACACCAAAAGTGCCTTTTGGATTCTTGGAAAACAGGGAACAAAACAGAGATTTGATTACTAAAAGGCTTTAGTTGCCTACACAATTTCACGTGATAGGTCATCAAACTTATTTTCCTTGAGTTGGTATCGGCCTTTTAAGCATGAGGAAGTCTAGAAGAGAGCAATATCGATGGATGTTCCTACAAATGGAAGGATTCTATGTCTCATCTCTAACCGTCAATGAGTACATTTAACAAAATTAGCTAAACAAGAAGGTCATCAAACTTAATCTTCTTTAGTTGGTATCAGCTTTTTAAGCATGAGGAAGTCTAGAAGGGAGCAATATCGACAGATTTGCCTACAAATGGAAGGTTCTATGTTTTATCAACAGTTGAAAAGAGTAAATTCAACAAAATTAGCTAAACAAGAAACACTTCAAAGCAATGTAGCTTAAATTGTAAAATGCATAAAACCTGCTACATCATTTTCACAAAAAACAAGATTATAATTGAATTATTTCAACTTTGCAATCAGAAATAAACACACTAATTTTTTGCAAAAAAATTTAAAATTTACCTAAGAGAAGTGTTTCGGTTGAACCCAGCCCGCCCCATTCCAAACCCGTATGAAGATTATATATTGACACATTACCCAAACCCCCATTTTGTCATCGCTAACTTTTTCTTCATGCGCCAAATTGCCAAATATGTTTCCGTGATTATGAAAAATTCACTATATTCTACAAACATGAAACTATATTAAACAATTACATTACCTTTGAAGATTTGATATAAATTCTTCGTCAATCATCACCAACTTCTTGAAAAAACCTCATTTTTGATAAATCATTCACGGGTCAATCACTCCAAATGCAAGTGATATCAAATCATTCGACAAAAGGAACCCATCTGGATCACTTAACCGAATAAACCCAATCTCATTTTCCAACTTTTCATCATCTAAAACCAAAGAACCAAACTCATCTTCCGTAATTTCTCTTCTTTGATCATCCAGAAACAACACATGCCCACTTTTCATATAAGGCTCATAAACCTTGCACAATTCAACAGCAACCTCACTCCCAAAATCTTCTATAAAGCTCTTTAAATCCAACCCTTTTGAAGTTCTTAGAGACAGCATCACAATATCCATAGCCATTTCTGGTTCATCAACTTCATCATCGTCTTGGCCCCAATCAACCAATCCAGCTTCTAAATTTTGTACATGATTTGTGTAGTCTTTTAGTTTCTTTGGTCTTGAATATCTTGTTCCGTTAATATAACTAGCAGAACCTAAACCGAATGCATAAAAAGGTTTGTTTATCCAATATGTGTAGTTGTGCTTGCACTCGAAACCATCTTTGCTATAGCTACTGACTTCATAATGGTTGTAATTAGTCTCGCCAAGAATTTTTGAAGCCATTCTGTAGAATTTTGCAGACTGGGTATCGGAAGGCAATGGGAACTCGCCTGGTGTGTACCTGTAAATCATTGCATACCCGTTGTTATTTGTGTAAAACATCCATTTTGGTAAAGACCACACTTTTCAATTCATGAACCTAATCAACAACAACCATTAAGTTAACTGAATGTTGGATATGATTCAACTAAAATAATATATATAGTAACATAGGCTGTTTGGATGTGTGTTTTTAAAGTGATTAATATGAATCAGTTAATCAACCGTAATAGTTGTACAGATAGTGTTTTGATGTGTTTATACTCAACAACCACAATACCCAATCCTGCCGGAGCGAGGTATGGGGGTTTTGATGTGTTTATACTGTTTGAAGTTATGTGGTGTTCACACTTGACTTTAGGGCCTCAGATTTCGAAAATACGACCCCAAACTAGAATTTCCCAGAATACATGTTTCATTTCAGCAGAATTTGTCTGAAAGTAGTGTTTGGTGTTGCTTATGAAAACCGCTTATTGCTCTTTGAAGTAAGCAGTTTGATGAATAAACAACTTCAAACAGCTTCGTTCACTCACAGATAATCATATATGGAATTTGGAAAACAATCCTAAACACTCTAAAAACTAGTAATCTGATGTACCAAAAGTAGATGAACAATTTATTTAAGCAACCACAAACAATGAAAGAAACTTACAGTGTTCCAAATTTAGTATCTTTCTCAACTTGCAAGTCATAAACTGAGACATGAGTAGGTTTTGCTTCAACCGTCAGCCTCAAACTCTCTTCCCACATTTCTTGAGTCTGATTCGGAAGCGACGATATTAAATCCATACTCCAATTCCCAACCCCACACGACCCAACAATCTCAATCGCCTCACGAACCTCCTCAACGCCATGCGCTCTCCCACACACCTTCAACAGCTCCTCTTGAAACGCTTGAACACCCAACGACACTCTATTCACTCCCAACCCCATAAACTCGTCCATTTTCCTAGCATCAAACGTCCCAGGGTCCATTTCCATAGATATCTCAGCATCTGCACACACTCCATATTTGGCTCTCAACGTATCCAGCACCTTAGCCACTAACCTCGGTGGCACCAATGACGGTGTCCCACCGCCAAAAAAGATGGTTTCAAGAGGCGGGTTATTTTGAAAATGTGTCTTGGTAGCTTCTATTTCGCGTATAAGGAGGTTAATGTAGTTTACGACACGCGGGTCATCGTCAGGTGAAGATGACCCGAGGGCGAGTATTGGGAAGTCGCAGTAATGGCAGCGTTTTCGGCAGAATGGGAGATGGATGTAAGCTGAAGAAGGAGGGAGTTTGTATGAAGGAATTGTTGAGGCATTTTGTCGAACAGTTGGTGGGCTTTGTTGTAATGTGTTTAAAAAAGTGGCTGTTTTTATATTTAGAGGATGGAAATTGTAGTTATGGGGTTTGGTTTTTGAGTGGAGAGTGGAGAGCATGGGACCAATGGTTGATTTTAGTAACATGTTTGCCTGTTTGGTTTTTTTTATTAGGATTGGAAGAAGGAATTGGATTGTATAGTGTTTGAAGTTGTATGTTCAAAAAAAAGAAGAAAAAAATGAAGTGATTTTATAGCATGTTCTTATTATAAAAAAAGACCCCCTTACAAAAGCATTAGATTGTTGTTTTTAAAGTTATTTACAGAAGAAGTTTGTTTATTCATCTTGTAACATGTCAAACTAGTGTTTAGTTTCATTTCATGTGTTGATTTTCTTAAAATCTTTTTTTATATGTGATCATTTTTTTTGTTTGTTCTTTGATTGTGTACATTGTCTCAAATCAAACTGTTATCTTAGCATCATTTTAAGATTTTTTTTTTTTTTTTTTTTTTTTTTTTTTTTTTTTT
>LBNU01024821.1:149847-164141 GCA_014162995.1 Artemisia annua | reverse complement strand
TATATATATATATATATATATATATATATATATATATATATATATATATATATATATATATATATATATATATATATATATATATATATATATATATCTTCATTTGACATATGAAAAGAAAGATGATAAAAAAGCAGAAAAGTTTTTGAAAACCCTCAAACCAAACCAGACTCATACGAAAAACCCTCATTTTATAAGTATCCTCACACCTATACACTTGTTAATGATTTCAAATCCATAGAGCCATACCACACCCCTAAACCAAACGCACCGTAAATGATAACGGCTCCCAAAATAGTCTTAACTGTTAAACATGAAATGAAATGTAAAGAAAAATGCAAGGTGCAAAATGCAAAAATGTTGGTGAATAGGGGATCATTAGAAACCATCTATAAATTCAAGGGACCTGTGATGTCCACACCCAAAACTTTCATCACAAAACCCAAAAACACCAGCAATACCGTAGCAGCAACAAATGAATACCGGCGAAGTAGTCGATTACGTCGGCAAAGTCATAGCCAAAATCAACGAAGCGAAGAACGTCGATCAAGTCATCGTCGCTCTTCACTCACTCGCTGTTCGTCTTTTCCCCCTCGATTCCCAAGCTTTTTTAGGTCATTTTTTCATTTCATCTTCACTTATTATATACTATTGTTTTTATTAATGATTATATATGTAAGGTTTACTAGTTGTTTTGTTAAGGGGGTGTTTGGATTAGCTTATTTTATGGGCTTATTAGCTTATTCAAATCTGGAAAAGCCGATAAGCTTACTTTTTTTAGCTTATGAGCAGAAAAATATAAGCTCATGGCTTAAGCCATGGGCTTAACCTATCATAAGCCCATAAAAGTGAGCTTATCAGCTTTTCCAATTTTCAATAAGCTGTTAAGCCCAAATAAGCTAATCCAAACACCCCGTTAAGCTTATATAGTGGTCTTATGACTTATTTGGTTTTCGGCTTATGTTTCATAAGCTCAGTTTTCGTGGCTTTATTTTGACGCTTTTTGGCTTATATAAGCTTATCGTGTCATAATAAGCTTATACAGTATAAGCCGAAAACTTTTAAATTAAGCCACACAAAGTGAGCTTATGAAATATAAGCCGAAAACCACATAAGCTATAAGCCCGCTATATAAGCTTAAACAAACACCCCCTAAGTTGCGGAGACTGATGGTTGCCGAAATGAGTTATTCGTCACTGGCGCAGCTATCCGCAGCCTTAGTAAATAAGTTAAAAGCGTTATTTAAGGTATTATTATTATTAGGAAAATGATTTGTTGGCGTAAACGTACAGTTGACTGGTCATGGAGGGCTTTGGAGAAATAGGTCCTGGGATTGTATGGGGCTCGATCCTTGGGGAAGGATCAGTCGGCACCCAAAACGATTAAAATACTTTGGAAAATGTAGTTAAAATATGTGACAAATTGATTTGTGAGAACCATGTGAGTGAAAGAGTGTATGACACTTGTGAACATGGTTGTTAAGATCCCGATCGTGATCCTAGGTTCTTACGATTCTATGATACTAAAAAGCAAAAACGGTCACGTTCGTACCTAGGATATTTGCGAGATAGGATCTTAAGATCTTGATCGACCCGATGTTACTTTTCTCGAACCACAAGCTAAAAAAGTAAAAATTTATGTATTAAGTTTTGTAGAATATGAAAAACAAGAGGCTAATTGTATTAAACAATTCATAGTCTTAATTTTGACCTACATTTTCATGATATATGATATATAATAACATGTAGATTTGCATAATTTTACAACGCCTATTAAGAAAATGACACTGTAGTAGGGTCTTAAGATCCCGATCCGATGTTACGATCATGATCTTGCAAAAACAAAAACGATCCTAGGTAAGATCCGATTTTTAAAACCTTGCTTGTGAAGACATGAATGGATTTGGCCTATTATTAGGTTTATTTATTAGGTCTATTTTTCACTACTCTTATTATTGTCGCTTTCAGATATGTATACAAACTATTATGTAACTTTGTCACAAATTTCGTGATTAGTTGTATATCTCCTCTAGTTCGGCAATTATAAAGGTTTAGGAAGACTGAATTGTAACTATAGTAAATTCTTGCGAGAGTTCTTATGAATATTAAAAGAAAGGAGGGCCAAGTTGTTTCAGTTCGATGACCATTTTTTTTTTTTTTTTTTTTTTTTTTTTTTTTTTTTTTTTTCCAATGGATGACCATTTTCTCTAAGAAGAGGAATTCTTTTATTTCTACAATTTTTCTAGAATACTATTTTCTTAAAATGCATCCATAAAAGTTGTGTTGATTTACTTTTTCCAGCAAGTTATTGTCGTTGATGTTTGTTTGGGTTCTATTTCCTACTATTCTGTTTGCAACTCATGAATGGTTACTAATTACTTTGCTTTTTGTGAATTTGTAGGTAGCATTGACAAACAATATAGAGATGAGGTATGCATTTTTTTTTTTTTTTTTTTTTTTTTTTTTTTTTTTTTTTTTTTTTTTTTTTTTTTTTTTTTTTTTTTTTTTTTTTTTTTTTTTTTTTTTTTTTTTTTTTTTTTTTTTTTTTTTTTTTTTTTTTTTTTCTTTTTAGTTTTATAATGTTAGACAAATTTTATTTGTAGACACTTTATTAAGCTTAAGACTAGAACCCAATGGATAGACAACATCAAACTCAATGGATTGGATTAGAGAACAGTAATTGGAAATCAAAAGAGAGATACACTGAATGATAGAAAAAAAGGAATTACAGAACGAAAGTAATTTCATATGTCAAACATTTTCCCTTTTGCATTATTGATTTGTATGATATGTTGTGGGTAAATAAGTCCACATGTCTACATAAGCATCATTAACTAAGTAGCATGTTGCAAATGCATCACTGGTTCTCTTGTTAAGATCTTTGTGTAATTGATTAACAGTATGATATCATTTTATTACAAGGTTAGCATTCTCTGGGTTGCGTCACTTGACGACTGGTTCTCAATTTTATCAACCAGTTTACAGATCTCTATCTTTCTATAACACTTTTTTGTGTATCACGTTTAATGGTTCTCTTTTGGGTTTTATTTCATGAAGTGTATGTAATTGTTTAGGCATAGTGTAGAATGAGTACTTAAATAATTGGCAGATGGTGGCATGTGCTGCTAGTTATGGTTTATACACTTTTGAACCAAACTTGGCTCTAAATGGGTATGGACATAGTTGACAAATTGTGTTTTGCTCCCGATTTTGCTTATCTTTGCATATAAGGTTGAAGAATCAAATGCATTACTCACCGCCTAAAACTCTTGTTCCAGACATGTTTTTGGTAGTAATTTGATTCATACTATTTTGAGTCTTATGCGAGATAAATTTAGACTTCTAATGGCATCTGCCTGGCTGAAAGACTTGTGTCCACTTTGTTTATCTTATTGTGCCGAATAGGTTCGGTGCATTTTATCTTTTAATCTTGAGGCATTTTTAGTGAAATCAATTCCAAATCACAAATTCACAATTCCGTCTATATATTAGCCCAGACCTGTTTAAGTAAGAATTGATCCAATGGATTATGCACTACAACTTGCAACACATGTTACCATTCTCCAACTATTCAAGTATTATAGCTAAACTTCATTATGGTATTCTGCCTAAAAAAGCGATTACCAATAAGGAAAAAACTCTGAACCAAAAAGTTTGATTGTCGTAATAGTGGTTAATATAATTGTAGTGATGCGGTAGATATGTTGATTAGATGGAGGGGTCATTGGCAAAAGATGCATGCTTGGGAGAATGCTAAACATATAAGTTGATGGTTTCGTACTTTGAAATTCTTTTGGACGAGGATTCTTTATGGGGAAAAAATGATGCGTAGGCTAATTAAGCAAGAAGACTATTAGTAAAACACATTCTAAGATCACCGGGTTTAATAGAATAAAAACCCAATTTCTTCTTATGTTTAGTAACACTGTAGTTGTTGTCTTCAATAATATTGTATTGGAAGATACTATTACTCATAACAAGTTATATAATTTAGCAATGCAAGAGGAGAAGGTATGACATATAACATTTTGTGCATTTCTTTTACGACTCCCCAAGGATTGTTGCTGGTCCACTCCTTTGAGTAATTAGAGATTGCTTAATCATTGGTTTTCCAGTCGTGAACAATACGGGTGAATCGGTTATATGAAACTGAAATTGATTCACACCACTATATATATTGCTTGGTTATTACTCTAGTATTCATTAGGGAAGTCCAGTAAACTACTTTTTCAAGCTTATGATTGAAGTCATTATTAAAAACAAGATCACATAATCCTAGCTACTGCAAATGGATACATTTCTGCTCTTTAACATGTCAACTATATCCATGTTTGTGTCTGTGCGCGTGTGTGTGTGTTTTGAAAGATGGTACCTCTCATTTTGATAAGTTAGAAGTCTGTTGACTATACGATTATTGTTGGTTTCTGGGGATGAAAGGATAACTTCTGTTATTTGGTACAGTATATCTTTTAATTTGATATATTGGTAGTCTTTGTGGTGTGTGTAGATTATTGAAACAGAAGTTCCTTCTGTACACAAAAGAGAGAACTGGTGGCAAACGTTTTATAAAAGTACTGCATTTCCAACAATAGCCAGAGTATTGTTGCTTGGTAATGAATTAATCTTGTAGCCCTTATTTTTTACTCATACAAGTGATACTTCAAGAAAAGCTCTATTGTCTGATCTAATATTTCAGGTTGCTGATAATTGCAGATGTTGCTTTGAATTGGCTAACTTGTTTCCCCATATCTGCAAAGAAACATTTATATGATGTATTCTTTTTAAGAGGCATTGTCTCTGAGGTTGTACAGAGCTTAGTTCCTTATTTACAACACCATTTCAATGGGCGACTTGAAGTGAGCATCTGTTCAAGTACCGAGAGGTATTGCAAATGTTTTTGCATCATTAAATTTTTAGGTCCACTATTAAGTAGATATAGTCTCGTCAATGCATCTATCATACTAAAAGCTTTGCGAGTTATCTCTCTTTTTTATCTTGTTATATTAATATTTTTATTTATTTTAGTATCAGAAACTAGATCAGAATCGAGCATATGCATAATACATGACAATGCACATCTTTTTTGATAAAAAAAATAACATATTTTTACATCTAATCTTCTATTGATGACAGATTACTTGCACTATGCTTGCTTGAAAATGATGGGGTACTCCAGTTAACTAGAGAATTTTCTCACCAATCTGAAGACATTAATCTCGAGCAACACAAGTCTGCCATCTCAAGAGTGGCACAACTTGTTACATCTGTCCCTGACAAAGCTCGATTGGGAGCTTCCACCTTACTTTCATCGCAGTATCCTTCACATATGTTTGTTTTTTTAGCTACATTATATGTATTTCTTTGTTATCTCAAGCATGTTAATGTTTGTTTATCTTAACGAGAATGTGTCAGCTTATATGTCAAAAAGATCACAATTCAACTAATTCAGGGAGCAGAAGAGTGGGAGAAGAAGCATTATAATGAATCAACTAACCTCACTAGAAGTGATTTGGATGGATCAATTCTATTTATTGGGGATGTTTTTGCTCGCATTTGTAGGCGAGGGTCTACAGGTAGGCTACAATACCATAACCATAAACACTTCAAATCCAATCGCATTAAATCAGTTAAGATAATAAGTTATTATGGCATGCAGATGTGCTGTTGAGTGAAGTGATTCCACGGGTCCTCAATCAAGTTCGAAGCCTCTTGCAGCCAGGGAGCGATTTGACTGTTGCTGAGGCTTTTAAATCAAAGCCTGGTTTGCAGTTTTGGTCAAAAATAATGGAGGCATTTAAAGATTCATATGCTGTAGAAAGAATATCTGAGCAGCTTTTGCAAAAGCTGGCAGCTCAAAACATAAATGATGTTGAAGGTTACTGGATTCTTTGGTTGTTGTTCCACCAGATTTATGAGCTCCAAGCATCCATTAGGTATGATATAGGCATTTAGCCCTTAGACTATATGCTATTTATCATAGTAGATATTGGTCTTGTATATGGAAAATAACAGATAAGTTGCAGGTCAATTTTCACAGAACGATTTTTGCTCTGGAAAGTGTTCCCAGTATGTTGTCTGAGATGGATTCTTCAGTTTTCGGTTCTTCAGTGCCCTCCTGAGGCTGTCCTCAGTCAAAATCATTGCAATCTATTGGATACTACTAAGCGTCTTCTTGCAGTATGGTCCAAGCAGGAGTTTGTACAATCAGCACCAGTAGAGCAACAAGCTTGTATCTTTTTAATTTTTCTCACTACTATTTACAAATTTTCAACTTGATTGTCTTATTCTCTGTATGCTTATTTTACACTTGCGCAAGAGGCATTTGCCTATAAGTGGGTCAATTTGGGTTACGTTTTATCTGTAACGGGTCGAGTAAAAGAGTTGGCTAAGAAGGCAACAGGTCCAATGGGTCAAACGGTTTGAAAATCTTCGGAAGAGTCATTAATTTTTTGAAATCTTGTAATAATATTGAAATTCATTCACGCCAAATTCAATATGAAAATTACATGTTTTGACCTGAACTTGTTTGGATCCATGGCACAACCCTAAATTACCTCTCTTTTAATGTGATACCTTAATTTAAGATTCAGATTTAACTGCAGCAGTTGGTCTTTCCTTAGAAAAGCTAAAAAAAGAAGATTTAGATGCTACCAAGGATGCAATGCACTTGATTCTTCAAGGGGTTAGCTGTATATCTCGTTCCCTCTATATGAAACTTCTGGAATCATAAATTCGTATTTCCTATTCATTTTATTTTTTTGTTTGAGGATGTCAGGTAGGCTGGAGAGCCCTTCTCATTTGGTTCGCAAGATGGCTAGCAGTGTTGCATTAGTCTTTTCCAAAGTCATCGACCCAAACAATCCTCTTTATCTTGATGATACATGCACAGATGAGACTATTGATTGGGAGTTCACCTCAACAAATACTGACAAGGAAGGAAAAGAAACAGATATTAACCAAGAAAAGGGTCATGCTACAACGGTCTTAGAAAAGACTAATGAAGACGCAAAAAATAAGAATAAGCATAAAGGATTGATGGAATTAACCTTGGTTGATCCAGATGAGGTTATTGATCCTGCAGCATTGAATAACGATGATTCTGATGGAGAAAATGATGATGATTCTGAGATATCTGAAACCTCTAGTGAATCGTCTCTGCAACCTTATGATTTATCTGATGATGATACTGACTTGAAAAAGAACTTTGCACAGTTAGTTGATGTTGTTGGAGCATTGAGAAAGTCTGATGATGCTGATGGGGTAAGTCATTTTTGGTTTAATCGTGACATCTTTTTCAAATTCTTATGACTAGTTTCTAGAGGGGGCAAAATAGGCGGGCTGGATAAGAATTCGAAACCCGAGATTTATTTTTTAGAAAAATGGGGCAACGGGGTTCGGGTTGCGTCAGGTTTGACTTGCTAGTTTTCATTTTTCTTTTCTGATCTATAATAACTACTAATAATCTAATGAACTCTGTTATTTATCATGCTTCAATAGGTTAAATCGCAATAGCAATGCTATATGCCAAAAGTATTAGATGCGTGCAACGTCTCCTTTATCCTTTTGTCCTAAAAATATATATTGAACTCTGTTATTTTCATTTTTCTAGTTTTCATTTTTCTTTTCTGATCTATAATAACTACTAATAATCTAATGAACTCTGTTATTTATCATGCTTCAATAGGTTAAATCGCAATAGCAATGCTATATGCCAAAAGTATTAGATGCGTGCAACGTCTCCTTTATCCTTTTGTCCTAAAAATATATTATTTATTATTATTTTACTGCACAGTTTATTGAAATAAATATTTAATATGATTTTATCCTGTTCAGACATGTTGTATCCCCCAAACAAAACCCATATGGCCAATAGATTTCATAAAATGGCCAAATGGCCAAATGGAAATTTATTGCAAGTGATCTAGTCAGAACCCTTGTTCATAAATTTTTGTCTTGCAACTTCCTTTTGTAGGTCGAAAGAGCTCTTGACGTTGCTGAAAAGCTGATTCGAGCAGCTCCCGATGAACTTCCATTTATTGCAAGTGATCTAGTCAGAACCCTTGTTCAGGTCCGTTGCTCAGATTCATCTTTAGAAGGAGAAGAAGAATCAGACGAAGAAAAAAGACAGAAATCACTAATCGCTTTATTAGTCAATTGTCCATTAGGAAGTCTTGACCCAATAAACAAACTACTATATTCACCAAACGTAGACACCAGTCAGCGGATACTGATCCTCGATGTCATGACCGATGCAGCCCTTGAGCTCGCTCATGCAAAAACCAGTAGACAAAAACACCCATCAAAACCCCAAATATGGACCACTGCAGAGACCCAACCATGGTTCTTACCAAGTAGCGTTGGGCCTGCAGGGGCAACTGTCTGGAAAGAGATATCAGGCACTGACTCTCCATTGAGCCTGACCTACTCTTATGAACGAGATCTCCCTAGCAAACCAGGTCAGGACAGGAGAGGAAAGTCAAGGCGGTGGGGTCGGAAATCGACGAATGTAGTTGACAATAATCAGGTGGAATGGTCTCAGAATAAGTTTCCTCCATTCGCAGCTGCGTTTATGCTTCCTGCTATGCATGGATTTGACAAAAGAAGTCATGGGGTTGACTTTCTTGGTAGGGATTTTATTGTTCTTGGTAAACTCATCCATATGCTCGGTACTTGTATGAAGTGTTCTGCCATGCATCCTGAAGCGTCTGCTTTAGCTCTCCCGTTATTGGATATGCTGAGTTCCAGGTATTGCAAATGCGTGGTAAATAGATCAAGTAATAATGTGGTTTATTCTGAAACTTTCACCCATTTGGTAGTTAAACCCTTACACTCTATTAGGTAATGTTGTTATCCTGAACCTTATTCCGCATTGCTTTCGTCCTATACTCATATTTTTTTTGGTCATATTTGAACTTATATCTTTTCAGATTAAGGGTTAAATCGCCAAAAGTAGGTATGAATAAAAACATAACCAGAAATATTTTCTTACTGTTAGATCGCCAAACAGGTGCAAGTTTGAGGATAAACCATGATTAATCCGAACTAAAGGTTTAATTGCTTTGAAGTTTTAAACATTTTAATAAATACCCTCAGACCCTTAAAAAATTTGTTTAAGGTACATGTTACAAGGTCCATGATGACATGTCTCTTTAAAAAGTTGACCTTGTTTTTACTTGGTGTTGAGAAACCGGTTGATAATTACCTTCGATCTAAAGTTTGGTGAAAACAAAGTTGGTTGCAAAAAATAGAAATTGGACTACAGTCTGTTAATGCAAGTATGCAACGGATGATCCCGAGGTTTGAAGTTAATTTTTTCTATTAATGGTCTTAATTGCAGGGAAATAAGCCATCATCCTGAAGCTTATGTTCGCAAATCTGCTCTTTTTGCCGCATCATGCATATTGCTGGCTCTTAACCCTACTTATGTAGCATCTGCACTAGTTGAAGGAAACACTGAAATATCTAGAGGGCTGGAGTGGGTCCGTACGTGGGCTCTTTCTGTAGCTGAAGCAGACATTGATAAGGAATGCTACATGGTAAGGACAAAGAATGAACTTAGCTTTTCATTGTGTGCATTGACCTTTAACTGACCTATATTTCTTGATGTACTAGATAACAGTTTTGGAATATTGTTGTTGTTGTTCTCGAGAGGGTCTAACTTTATGGCCCAACCTAGTGATCAAAGTTTTCTAAATGGGCAAACAGGACCAAAACCCTTTAGTCAGTTAAATGTAATTACCAAATAAGAGCAAAGGAAAACTTCAATCACCAAACTAGGACACTAAGAAACTATAATTAACAAATTGGAACATTTTGCAAATTCTGTTGCTATTTTATGGAAGTTCCCCTTTTTTTAATCGTTTTTATCGATGTTTTTGGTTCCATTTTGCGGCTCACATCTTATTGTGAACCATTCGCGTATGTTCAATAAATGGGATTCACAAAACGAAGAAACAATATAGCTTCTTTAATGTCGGTTTCAGTTTGATTTAAAGTGCAATTTGCTTATTGGTAATTACATTGTCAGATGGCAATGGCATGTCTTCAACTCCATTCCGAAATGGCCCTTCAAACATCAAGAGCAATGGAGGCCTCTGATAGTGTGATTCAGACAAGAGGCATCAGTCTTCCATCTAATCTGTCAAATGGGAAAATCAAAATCTCATTTTAATGTCCGAGAACACTGACGTGGATCTTGTTCAGTTTTTGCGTGGTTGAGCCATTGTGGGGATGCTGCTTGAAAGTAAGTGATGCTTACGAAAGCAATTGCCATTAGATTTCTTCATCAGGTTTTGAATGCTATAAATGTAACAGTTTGCTTTCTAAATTTCTTTTAGGTTTGTTGAATTTGGTGCTGCAGCTGTACATATGTTGTGTGATGCTAATAGGCTAACAGTATGGATGAAAGATCAAGGCTAGTACAGGTACCCTATTAGAAAGGGAAAGTTTGCATTGTGTTTATTTTCATTCGCAAAAACTGTAAAATATTAAAATTTAAATGGTTTAATCAAATGGCAGTCCGTCTTTTTTTCATGATCCTAGATACGTCAACTTGTTCCAAGTTCTAGTCTGAGATGAACCAGGCGGCGTAGATATTCCTGATTGGTCTTGGTGTCATATAAAATGAACCTGAAATGCTCACCACAATTGTATGCGGAAACAAGAAGAACGTTTGATAACATGTTTATTCTCTAATTTTTACTTGCGTCTATTTGTTTGATGACATGAATATATAGTTTACTTGAACACAACGAAAACGTGTAAGCAAAATTCTGTCTTTTTACTGAAAAGAACACGAGTGTACAAACCTACATGTAGATCAACAACAACCTGCTTACCATATTTCATTGTTTATTTACTGCTCGTATGATGAATCTACGACCATAACATGTCTTTGTACTTTATATGTTTGCTCTTTATGGCAATTAATACTGTATAAGTTAAGTTTATTGTTATCTTTTATAAATACTAGTTATAATACCCGCGCACGCGCGGGGTTTTTTAAAACTTTTTTTAATTATGTTTACCATAGATTGAAATACAAAAAAATCAACGTGTCTAAACGCTTTTACTTAGATTAATAATAGGAAATCTTATGTATAAATATGTATTTAGTTTTTATTTATTATTTTTTATATAATGATTTTGGTGCCAATGTTGTGGTAGTCTCCTTAGTAAAATGAGACCCCAATGATTTCGAGGAACCTCGAAAACAGACCTTTACATACATATTTCACTGTAGTAGCTTTTAATAAGTAAATGTTACCCTATTTCACTGTAGTGACGATGTTAGTTAACTCTAGTTCCATTATTCGACAAAATTGGTTACACTCAATTCTATCGTTGTCGCTGTCAAGACCATTGGGAAGATGAACTTGATGTCGTCACCAACGTCATAGTGAAAATAGTATATACATGGTGCATGCTCTAAAAATTATCGAACATATTATTGAACCTACGAACAATGGAATTTCTCCTACTTATATATTATGACCTTCACATTTTTAAACATGTAAAGAAATATAAACTTGCACTTCACTCTATTAACTTGTAAATATACAAATATTGTGGATCAAACAAATTATTGAACTTAAATAATACATTTGTAAATCGCACAATAATAAATTGTAAAAACAAATTAGTAACATCACGTAAGAAATAGTATAGCTTTTTATACATGTAACTAAAGTACTTAATAAGGTTTTTTTTTATCTATACTACTATATAATGCATTTAGGACTATTCTATAATTAGAAGGGAAATGATTTGCACACTCTCAAAATTTATTGGGACACTCCATTCTGTGCAATAGACAGTTGTACTTTAAATATAATCTGCTTTAACTGCAAGTACATTGGAGTGTCCCAATAAGATTTGAGAGTGTGCCAATCACTTCCCTAATTAGAAAGGCTCAAAATTCAGGCTTTTTTCTTGCTTATTATAGAAAGATTTCAAAATTAATTAGTTAGGAAGCAAGTTGGTTAGAAAGTTTGTTAGGAAGTGGTTGGTTGTTCAAACTAAAATTATTTGGCTTAACCATCTCTAATATGTCTACACTAGAACGGTACCCCCGTAATGCGGCGGCGGATACCGTTCTAGTGTATATAAATAGAGCTATCATGTATACTAAAAGCAATGCCATTTAACAATATGTCCTACTCTGCACTTAGTAATGTTATATGCTAAATAGAGCTATACTAACAGCCCATGCACTTAGTCATGTTATATACTAAATAGAGCTATTATGTCTCTACCATGCTCTCGATTCAGGTTTTTAGCTTGTGAGAGACACAGAGGTCCAAGCAAGATTAAGTTAACTGGGTTATTAGGTACATTATTAGTTGCATTAGGTACATTATTAGTTGCATGTGAAGGATTAATCTATGTTAACCAAAAGTAATTAATTACTCACTTAACTAAAGATGGCTAAAAAGAAAGACAATGTGACATTGTAACCAGTTAAAGATGGCTAAAAAGAAAGACAATGTGACATTGTAACCAGTTCATAAACTAACGAATCAAAGCAAGCATTTGAGATCATTAATCAAAGCTTAAATTGGCACATAGAGTCACCTGTTAAACAGAGATAATAAGATAGTCTGTGAGCCATGTTCGGACAATTAATAACCAAATGCCACTTCATATATATAACAACGTATTTGCAGCAAAATTAAATCATCTTTGGCCTCAGGGTAAACTTTTTACGTTTTTCCTGTTCCTCGAGCACAAAAACCTGTTATGAAGGTAACTAATTAAATTAATAGAGAGCACTAATTAATAAGAGCATGAAACATGTTCCAATTAACCAAAATTAAAACATACCTCAATGCTAACAATTCTCTCATTAACAAAAGATATGTGTCCCAAATTCTTAGAAAAATTGCTACAAAGCTTCGTCTTCTCGACAAAAGGTAAAACCGATTAGGGTTTTATAAGAATAAAGGAATAAGTTATCTTTATGGTTTTGGAAAGAAGGGTGAAAAAGATACCTTCAATAGAATCAAAATCAAGCCTAGATAACTATCGTAAACTGTTATTAGAACTGAAATCGCGATTGAATCATCTTCATCATGTTGGGTTGCTTGTTTTAATTTTTGTTTGTATGTTGGAAGGAATACGATCCGGATTTTCTTTTTGATACTTTCAGTTTGACCCAAAACAATGAATAAATAACTTTTAAGTACTTGTGTATTTTTTGGTTTTACATATTTGTGATTGAGAAAACGAAAGTATAATTCTTTTTTGCTAAATCAGGTAATATTTATGTCTTTTTTGTTATAAACTTCAAAAAGTAAATTTAATAATAATTTGATTATTACCAAATAAAGTATGATTTAATTAAAAAGTTCCCACTATGGGTTTTGTTTTATTATATAAAATAGATTTTGAGTTTATTACATTTTTTGTCCTTGTGGTTTACCGGGTATTTTTCAATCCAATTTTAACAATGTTTCGGGTTTAGTCCAAACACCCGTTATTGGCTTAGTACAATTTTAACTGTCACCGTGAGTTGACTATGGATTACAAAATACTCCTTGGAGTAGTAAAAGCACTTACTTAAAGCCGTTAAAAAAGTTGAATGTCTTTAAATATGGCCTTTTGCCATTAGATAAGAGGTCATAGAGTAGAAAAACCTAAGAAAGACAGTTGAAGACTAGTTCACTAAGCATCAAGACTATTCATTGATCTCCCTAAAATCCTGAAAATGAAGGTGGCTGTAATCTCAACTGAGCTAATAGTACCATATTCTCCCACCTCCTCCCACCTCTCTTCTGACCTCAAAACCTACTAACTAATGCTATCCTACCAGTGGCGGAACTTGAACATTTTTTCTAGAGGGGCCGAATCGGAGATTTGTTTGTAACCCCAACTAAATTACCTCTAAAACCTATAATAGTCATACTAGGTGCCGCAAATTTTGGGAGGGCCGGAACCCTCCCCTGCCCCTACATAGTTCCGCCCTTGTATCCTACATAGATCAGCAAGTATCTCTTAGGCTCCGTTTGATTAATGCTGAATCAACTAATTCGATCATCCAAAAATTAATCGGGCAGCTTGTTTGGTAATTTAAAAGTGGCAACTGAATCATAAATTACACGCTGAGCGATTTTGCGTACAAGAGTAGACAACATGATTCAATATTCAATATAAAGATATAGGGTACTAGGATATATACGGTTGTTGGTCACTTGTGTCTTTTCGATTCCATCACCCAAATGATTTTTCAAATTTAATAATAACCATAGTATAAGCGAACAGGGTGTGAAATAGGTATTTTGGGTAACACCTAACCCA
>LBNU01024821.1:118831-136474 GCA_014162995.1 Artemisia annua | reverse complement strand
AAGGTCCTCTCCATCCTCAGAATTATGGCCATGGTGTAGGGATGATTGATGAACCGGGTTTGTATCTTGCTGTGTTAGTATGCGTGTTTTGCTTTTCTTTTGATAAGGCTTTTGAATGCAAGTTTGCTAATCCATTTATTGTAATGTGAATGTAGGTTCACCACAGGCGCTTGCAACTTCTAGCCCAAGGGTCAGTCAACCTTCCGTTACAGAATATATTGATAGCGTGTTATGTGTCAATGAAGTTAATGATGGTGTGGGACAATATGGACGGCAACAATCAAGGATCTCATACTGCTACTGTGTTATCCAACGTAAGATAGGACGTAGACCTTATATTGATTGTACATTTGCCAACGTATGTGTTATCCAAATCAGAGGGTGAAGCCTTTGTTTGGTTACTGAAGACCAAACATCAGCAATATAGGAAGAAGGTGCTGATACAGCCGTCTTGCATAAATTGCCGCAAGACCAATCGATCATTCGTAGCTTTTTTGCTGAGAAACGCGAGATTAGTCTTTGATAGAAATTTGTTGTCTGTAATGACCGTATTCGGTTTATACAACATCTAAATACTGTTCAAATATTCTTGCGACCATTTTCAGTTCACACCACTTTCTAAACGCAACGAAAACTGCTTCTTTAGCAAAACACCCAGCGGCAACGCGCGGGTTTCCCATCTCGTTCTCTATATTATTTATAAAAAATAATATTTTTAAATGTAATAGTATTAATTTATGTATTATTACTATTACGCATTTTTTTCCTTTTTTTTAAAACCTTTCTCAAATGCGAATCTAATTCTAATCTCACTTATAAATCAAACGCACCCTTAATCTTATTGATGTTTGTTTAACTTTTTGAATGATGCTACTGATGATTTTCTTGATGATGTAACATTTATCATTATAATCAACCATTAAAAAGTCATTTTCATCTTAAAATTATGATCGATAACTTTTTTTGAAAAGTAAAACAATTTTATATTGTAAAAAATTATTTTTAATACTTAAAATTGATAAGAAAATACAAATATAAAAAGATTTAAGGGGTGTTTGATTTCAACTTAATTGACTTAATATAAAAATAACTGAATTAATTAAGTCATATGAAAACAGTTTGTTTGTGACTTATTAGAGAAAGATGACTGAAAATATTATGTAATAAAACTGAGCTTGTCTGTATTAAGTAATCTCTTAATTAAACATGACTTAATTAAAAAATTTAACAAACAAGCAATTAGATTAACCTATAGAATATGTTTTCTAGCTACCTGCCCACTTATAAACCAATTTTACATAACATCGTAAATATCGGAAATCAAACAAACTAACCAACCCCTGCTAAAACCCTCCCTCCCTCCATGGCTTCCCTCCTCCACTCTCTCTCCTCACTTTCTCTCTCATCACCCCAACAACAACCAACCACCCTCACTTTCCCCACTCAACAACCACCACTAACGGCCATGATCAGCTCAAATGCTCAATCTGTTTTGTTCCCATCTTTGGCCTACTCGAACATATTGTTCTTCAAAAGACCGTACAATGTGCATGTGACTGTGTATGATGATGATACCGAAGAGAGTTTGATTTCTAAGTTTCGTCAAAAGGTTTATAGAGCTAATATTATTCAAGAATCTAAGAGGAGGAGGTTTTTCGAGTCTAATCAGGAGAAGCGCAAACGGAAGACTCGAGATGCTGCCAGAAGGCGATCGAGAAGGTTTATTTATTACTACTATTTTCTTTTTCATCACTGTGGTTTACTCAAAATCACACGCACTGTCCTTATTCGATTTTAATTACATCATTGATACCTAATTTTCAAACTAATTGCGTTGATGGTCCATATTTTAAAAAATAATGATCAACTGTGTAATAATCTACAGTTTTTTATTACAACAATAGTCCCTATCTGTGTTACACGGATAGTCCCTGTTTCCCATAATAGGGACTATCAATGAAAATAGTTTGAAAATTAAGGATTATTTATGTTATGGAAGAGATCAATATATAATGAAAATACATAACCGAAAGTTAGTTAAAAACCGGTTAAAGTCGGTTGGCACTTGGCAGGAAGGGTCACGACTGTTGGGGAAAAGAGGTGACTTTTGGTGGGAAAAACCATTTGGAAATAAAACCGGTTATACCAGAATCCCAAGGGGGCGCGGCCCCTTTGACCCCCGCTCTGCCCCTTGACCCCCGCTCTTTGTTCGTGGTGACATCAGCTAGCTAGAACGAATGTGCACTCCGCACCTCCTAACTCGACTGTAAACTAAACCTTGAGCCCGTGATCACCAACAAAAAATTCCATACCTTTATTTGGGGGGAAAAAAATAAAAAAATAGAGTTGGATACCTCAATCGGAATTTGGACCTAACTTGGATACCCTTTTTATGTCATTTGCCCTTATAACAAACAGAAGCTTGTCTACACAGCTAATGGGTTTATTATATTAACGAAAAACATTTAGTGGTTTTAACTATCCAAACTGCTTGTGGCTTAACAGCCTTTTTAAGAAGCCAAGATAAATTTGCTTATCTAAACGGTTTAATGTAGCTCATAAGCTGATAAATTATATGATAAGCTAAACCAAACACCCCTTAAGAAGATAAGTATATACTAGAAGCGTTAGAAGGGAACTTATAAGTTATAAGAGGATGTTATTGCTTATTAAGTACTCACTGTAAGCAGATAAACAATTTTGACTGTTTTGTTAAATGTTCTTATTTGCTTATTTTACACCTAAAATTAACCATGTTACCGCCTACATTTTTTAAGGAGATTAGCATGTTGTCATAAGCGATCCCAAACCCCCCCTAAGTTATAACGAATATATAGGTAGTATATAGTCAGGATTACTTGTAATTATAAGTTATAAACAAATATGAATATGAATATATCTGTGAGAGTCGGGCTATATAGCAGACCATGTAACTTTGCTACTGAAGATGATCATGAAAATGACACCAGTCCCAAAACAGAAAGCGTTTGCTGGCTGTCTGTTTACGTACGCATAAACTTATAGTTTATCCTACAATATTCAAATCTCAGATCATATCCTAAGACCTTTGCCTTATCCTACAGAAGTCCTGACTACTTTGATAAACAGAATTTGCTTATGACATTAACTTGCGGTGGAACAAACAAATGCATGAAGCTCAGCATTCTGCTCAAACTGCAGCATATCATCTTCATTCATCACAACCCATGCTTCAATTCCATTATCTGATATTCAATCCATGAAAATTATAGAATTTTCATTGCTAAAATTGGCAGTACTGACCCAAATTGGCTTTCCCCACCCAAAATCGCTTTCATTAAATGCAAATCTTCACCAGCTGCTGAACCTGAAGACCCTTACATCATCCTGAGCTATAAACTTTCTTATATGGTTGAAATTGTCTTTTGCTATCTCAACCCCATTTTCCGCCATTAGACTCTTCAAATACTCACCATCAATCTTCTCAAATGAAGCCCTCAACTTTGCAACTAGACTTGCCAC
The DNA here is from genome assembly GCA_014162995.1 of Artemisia annua. Classification (NCBI taxonomy): domain Eukaryota; kingdom Viridiplantae; phylum Streptophyta; class Magnoliopsida; order Asterales; family Asteraceae; genus Artemisia; species Artemisia annua. The sequence goes on along the minus strand of LBNU01024821.1, from coordinate 132,973 downwards.
ATCTGTGGTATGGTGAGCTACTGCACTAGCCAATTGAATAAGATTGCCAAATTGTTGATCTTGTAATGAAGGTACCATCTTTCTTCTGAAGTTTACAACATGTGTAGCCACCAAGGCTTTACAATCACCTAAAGCCACCATACCACACTTCCAGATCAAAGCGGTCACCACCTCGACCCTTGTCGCATTCACCAGGGTGCTATGGCCTTTATCCACTTGACATTTTAATTCGTTTATCGCTGAGGAACTGAACACAAACCTCTTTGTTACAATATTCTTATGAATCGTTGGTTCCTTTCTCTTTCGTCTGTATTCGTGTGACTCCATTGGAGGGAATAGAACAGCCGAGTCAAAAACTGGACCCATCAACGGAGTCTCTGATCCTTTTGACATTGTGGACCAGTGGCGTACAAATGACGAAAAGCTGCAAGCATCTGCTATTCTATGAGATATGGATACACCAACAGCTATGCCACCACAATCAAACAAGTTGACTTGGATTGCCAACTGTTCTTCAACATATGACGATTCCACCATCACTAGTTAATTCAATTCTTCGATTACAGGACTTTTAATGATGTTCGTAAGTTTGGATCCGACTTGGGCTACCAAGAATTTAACCCCCTGATCGTTGCAGTCAACTGTGTTTTGGTTCTCAGACAACCTTCCTGCCAAAGGGTAGAAATGAGTCAAGGTTTTAGAGAGTGAGGTTTTGAGTTTCATAACCATTTTGGATTGTGGTATGGAGGTAGCTTCATCATATGAGTAGTAAAGAATGAATGAAATGTAATGAGGAGATACCCTAATTAAGGCCTCATAGTCTTGTTTGTGGTCAAAGTGATTTTCTGACTGTTTATTTATAAGCATTTCGCTGGCAGCCTATTGACGCTCTTGAATAAGTACACATGATACTCCCTCTGCATTTGAAGAAGAGGTTGGTTTGACTTCAAAATGGTCAACCAAATACTTTTCAAGTTAAATTTGGGTTTGCAATACTTTTCTATCCAAAATGTTTATATTCTCCACCTTTTAGAGGATGATCAACAAACAGTACCTTTAAGAAACGATATACATAAACAGTGTGTTTTGGTTTCTTTTATACCTATCCGTCCCTCCCAGGATTATCATTTTTAGAATTATTGATGGGATAAATTTGGGTTTGCAATATCCCTTATTTTCTTCATAATGAATCATATTTACTTATATTTATACGGTTGGTTAAAGTTGAATGTTTGATATGAGCTCTATTGATTCATCTAAAAGATTTGTGTTTTTTTTCTTAAATTTGTATGTACAGGCGTCCTCGACCACCAACAGCCAAAAAGGAGGATGCCCCACGAAAGAAGAGAGCTGATGATGAGCAAGACAACTGGGACGTGATCGATGTTGAAGTCCCCTATTGTGAATGAGAAGCAGCGGCCATATTTTTGCTGATTTAACTAGGGTTCGATCTTGCACCCTGAAACTCTGATGTACTATCTGCTCATCTTTTGCAATATGTGATGCATTTTGACTACTAATGATATGGAGTTGGCTGTTAGTTTTGTTACAATTGCAGTCTAGTTGATTAAGCATGACCATGTACTGGCATCAATTAGTATTGATCCAGATAATATCAGTCGATATGAGCCATTAGAACTTTTGTGTGATAGTAACCGACAATTTGGCCTCATACTGTAAAAAATGCTATTGTAGTGTTGGTATGTGTAGTCTTTGCTTCCTAGATGTTGGTTTTTGTCTTTCTTCTTGGTGCCATCTGCCATCATATAGCAAGATAACTATAATATATCCCAAGTATCCTTTTAAAATAACTTATAGACCAAAATCAAAATTGCCAAAATTTTTTGGGGTAAATAATGGCTGCAAGGATAGAGTTCTATTAAAATCGACTGGTTGGACAGTATCCTATTAGTATAAAGGTGCCTCAATGTGTAATTTTATGTGATCAGATTTTTAGGGTATAAATACCGCATAGTCTGACCAACAAATTGACCCTTACTGTATCTACCTTTACTAAGCATGCCATCCTTTTATCAATAATATCAAAATATATTATCTACAAAATATCAGGAACACAGAGAAATTTTTTGTCCAAAGTCTAGTGACTCTTTTATAATACCTAAGTGTAGATGCTTCATGCTTAAGGCCTCTAGCTTATATTACAGAAGTCCTGACCACTTGTATAAACCAAACTGTCCGAAGAAATTAACTTGTGGCAGAACTGACATATTCTTGAAGCTGAATATTATGCTCAAACTTATGCATATCATTTTCATTCATCACAACCCATGCTTCAATTCCATCATCTTTTCTTGAATCCATAAGGATTATACAATTTTCATCGTTAAAATTAGCACTACTAATCCAAACTGGGGTTCCCCACCCAAAATCACATTCATTAACCACAAGTCTACACCAGCTGCTGAACCTGAACACTCTTACACCTTCCTGAATCATATAATCCCTTATTTGTCTGAAATTACCTTTCGCCATCTCAACCCCGTTTTCACCCGTTAGCTTCTTTAAATACTGACTATTAATTTTCTCGAACGAACCCCTCAACATCACCACAAGACTACTCATATCCATATCCACTGTTTGATCAGTTACTGCACAAGCCATTTGAAATACATTGCCAAATTGATTATCTTGTAACAAAGGTACCATCTTACTCCTGACATTTACAACATGGAAAGCCACCGAGGTTTGACAGTCACCTAAAGCCACTGTCCCACATTTCCAGATCAAAGCGGTCACAACCTCGACCCTAGTGGGGTTCACCAGGGTGTTAGTTCCCTTAACNATCGACCGGTTAGACAGTATCCTATTAGTCATAACTCATAAGGGCGCCTCAATGTGTAATTTTATGTGATCAGATTTTTAGGGTATAAATAGTGGACCGTGTAGTCTGACCAACAAATTGACCCTTCTTGTATCTACCATTTACTAAGCACGCCATCCTTTTATTAATAATACTAAAAGATATTATCTACAAATATGAGGAACACAGAGAAACTTTTGTTCAAAGTCATTTGACTTTTTTATTATCATTAAGCAATACCTAAGTGTATATGCTTAACGCCTCTACTGACCACTTGGATAAACCAAACTGTCCGAAGAAATTAACTTGTGGCAGAACTGACATATTCTTGAAGCTGAATATTATGCTCAAACTTATGCATATCATTTTCATTCATCACAACCCATGCTTCAATTCCATCATCTTTTCTTGAATCCATAAGGATTATACAATTTTCATCGTTAAAATTAGCACTACTAACCCAAACTGGGGTTCCCCACCCAAAATCACATTCATTAACCACAAGTCTACACCAGCTGCTGAACCTGAACACTCTTGCACCTTCCTGAATCATATAATCCCTTATTTGTCTGAAATTACCTTTCGCCATCTCAACCCCGTTTTCACCCGTTAGCTTCTTTAAATACTGACTATTAATTTTCTCGAACGAACCCCTCAACATCACCACAAGACTACCCATATCCATATCCACTGTTTGATCAGTTACTGCATAAGCCATTTGAAATACATTGCCAAATTGATTATCTTGTAACAAAGGTACCATCTTACTCCTGACATTTACAACATGGAAAGCCACCGAGGCTTGACAGTCACCTAAAGCCACTGTCCCACATTTCCAGATCAAAGCGGTCACAACCTCGACCCTAGTGGGGTTCACCAGGGTGTTAGTTCCCTTAACAACTTCCCGTTTCAGTCTGTTTATGGCTACAGAACTGAACACAAACCTTTTAGTTACAAGATTCTTTACCGGGACATGAACCATTGGATTCTTTGGGTTTCGACTGTATGCATGTGACTCCATTGGAGGGAATAAAACTGATGAATCAAGAACCGGACACACCAATGTAGTCTCTGATCCTTTGATCATCGCAAACCATTGGCTTACAAACAATGAAATACTATAAGCATCCCCTATTCTGTGAGATATGGATACACCAATGGCTATCCCACCACACTCAAAAAAGTTAACTTGAATAGCCAACTGTTCGTCGACATACGATGGTTCCACCATCATTAGCTGATTCAATTCTTCAATTATCGGACTTTTTATCATGTCTAAAAGGTTAGATTCGACTCGGGCTACCAAGAACTGAACTCCTTGATCATTGCAGTCAACGGTGTTGCGGTTCTTTGCCAGCCTTCCAGCCAAAGGGTAGTAATGAGTCAAGGTCTTAGAGAGTGAGGTTTTGAGTTTAATGATGATGTTAGATTGTGTTATGGTGGAAGAGTCATCATATAGGTAGTAAAGAATGAATGAGATGTAATAAGGCGGAACCTGTTGGTCTATGTAGGATAGGTTGTAGGTTTTGAGATCAGGAGGGGTTGGAGAAGATGGTACTATAAGCTCTTTTGAATCTACTGTGACTTTCATTTTTGAGACCTCTAAACAGAGGTAGAGCAAGTATTGTGAGATCAGTGAGTTGAGTGCTTGAAACAAAAGCCAAGTCTTGACGCTATGGGTACTTAAATCTTTTATATAATAAAACAAAACCCAAAGTGGGGACTTTTCCATTTCAAAAAAACTAAACCATACCTTATTTAGTAATAATATTATTTAGAAAAAAAGATTATTTTCTTATTAGATAATATTTTATATTTATCCATAACACAAGTAGAAGATAAATACAAAAAATATAGATAAGATGCAATTAACAATAGGATTAAAATTTTTAAATAATTATCTTTAATAATAAAAAACTATAATTAAACATCATAAATCAAACAAAAAAAAGATTAAATTATTTTTTTTTTAATAAATAAAAATATATGATTCAAAAAATTTTAAAAAAACCCCGCGCGTGCGCGGGCATTATAACTAGTAAAGTATTATGGAAATTGTTTTTAAATAGGACTGAGAGAATTGCAAAAATCGTCCATAAAGTTTGGCCAAATTGCACGTTTCGTCCCGGAAGTTTGGAAAGTGCAAGGATCGTCCCTGTGGGAAACTTTTGGGGCAAAATTCGTCCCTGGCCTACATCAAATGACTAAACTACCCTTATCTCTATATTATTTTTCAGTTTCTTACACAAATGGTCCCTGTGCTTCGCCAGGTTTTACAAATTTAGTCCTAACTTTTTTTTTAATTTATTTATTTAACCATTAATATTAGTATTATTTTTTTCGTCCGTTTTTCCTACGTTTTTTGTCCGTTTTCTCACGTTTTTTCCGTTTTCATACGTTTTTGTTCGTTTTTCTTACGTTTTTGTCCGTTCTTGTTACGTTTTTTCCGTTTTCCTACGTTTTTTCCGTTTTCCTACGTTTTTGTCCGTTTTTCTTACTCTTTTGTCCGTTCTTCTTACGATTTTTTTTTTCCGTTTTCATACATTTTTGTCTTTTTTTCTTACGTTTTTGTCCATTTTCATACGTTCTTTCCGTTTTCCTTACATTTTCTCCCGTTTTTCTTAGTTTTTCTCATATTTTTCCTTTTTAATACATTTTTGTCCGTTTTTCTCACGTTTTTGTCGTTTTTATACGTTTTTGTCCGTTATTCTTACGTTTTTGTCTGTTCTTCTTACGTTTTTTCCGTTTTGGGTGAAGTCTAAAGATTTTTTCTTTTAAAAAATAATTTTTTTTTCGAATTTTTTTTTTCAAAAACTTTTTTTTTTCTATTTTTTTTTTCAAAAAAAAAATTTCTACAACTTTTTTTTCGAAATTTTAATTTCTAATTCTTTTTTTCGAAAAAAAATTTTCAAAAAATATTTATCGAAAAAAAATCTTAAAATATTCGAAAAATAAAAATATTTTTTAGGAATTTTTTAGAAAAAATTTTAAAAAAATCTAAAAAATATATTTTTTTTAAAAAATCAAATAAATTATTTTTCGAATAAATTTTTTAGAAAAATATTTGAAAATAAAAATTTTTTTTAGAAAAAATATTTTTAAAAAATGTTTTTTAGAAAAAATATTTTAAATAATATTTTTTTGAAAAAATATTTAAAAAAAATAATTTTTTTAGAAAAATTTTCGAATTATTAAAAAAAAAATTTCGAAAACATGTTTTTTGGAATTTTAAAATTCAAAAACATTTTTCAAATTTTTTTCGGAAACCTTTTTTTTTCTATTTTTTTTTTTGAAAATATTTTTTAGAAATTTTTTGGTGGTGATGGACAGTGTAAACACGGACGAAAAAGTGGAAAATGGAAGAAAAACGTATGTAAACGAAAAAACGTAAAAAGAACGGACAAAAACGTAAGAAAAACGGACAAAAACATATGAAAACGGAAAAAACGTGAGAAAACGGACAAAAACATATGAATAAAGAAAAACGTGAAAAAAAACGTAAGAAAAACAGACAAAAATATAAGAAAAACGGACAAAAACGTAAAAAATGTAAGAAAATGGACAAAAACGTAAGGAAAACGGACAAAAACGGAAAAAACGTAACAAGAACGGACAAAAACTTAAGAAAAACGAACAAAAACGTATGAAAATGAAAAAAACGTGATAAAAACGGACAAAAACGTAGGAAAAACGGACAAAACGGACGAAAACGTATAAAAAAAATAATACTAATATTAATGGTTAAATAAATAAATTAAAAAAAAAAGTTAGGATTAAATTTGTAAAACCTGGCGAAGCACAGGGACCATTTGTGTAAGAAACTGAAAAATAATATAGAGACAAGGGTATTTTAGTCATTTGATGTAGGCCAGGGACGAATTTTGCCCCAAAAGTTTCCCACAGGGACGATCCTTGTACTTTTCAAACTTCCGGGACGAAACGTGCAATTTGGCCAAACTTTAGGGACGATTTTTGCAATTTTCTCAATAGGACACGTTAACAAAGAAGGTAGGATGCTAATTAAGAGTGTGATTAAGAAGGTAGGTCAGTGTAAGTGCTAAGGTTACTTTTGGCAAGAAACACAATCTTGATGCTAATAAACTAATCTTAATGTTGTTGACAAAGTGTGAAAATGCATTTCATAACCCAAATCTTGAATTTAACTAAACACGAGGCAAGTTATTGCAAAGTGGGTGTTAAAGTTATAGTCAAAGGTTCTCTAGTTTTAAACCTCAAAGTTCCTCAAGTTTAGTATTTGTTGGAGGTTTAAATTTATTGGGTTAAGGGACACTATCTTACAGTCAATATAAATACTATTTTGTTAAGATTACAGCTTATGTTTTTTGAAAAGAAGGAGCATATCCAAATGTGAAATCTTAAATTAGCAAATATCCGTGTATATTGTAATTGTAACCTCTTTGTATAATGGCAAGATTCATAGCTACTCGTAAGTCAAAAATGTATGAGGCTGGGTGTAATAGGGAGGTCACCCACTTGTTGGTGACCTCCAAAACGCATCCTTCTTATAAAATCCACCCCATATCCACGTGTCGGTTGTGAAGAAAATGCAAACTCGTTCGATAGACTGAATGACTTGTATGTTGGCCGTGTGTGTGAGTTGTGATGTGGGGTATATTTGTGTATAAATGGGGTATATTTGGGTGGTGAAGTTGGTTGTTTTATCACACTTTGTTGGTGACAGAGTAAAAGGTGATGTATCACTGAGTTGGCGACCACTACGGCACTACGCCCTGTCTAATGTAGTTTTGTATTATTTAAAAAAGAAAAATTGAATAGCACACTCTTGTCTTGTAAGTAAAGTAATAAATCTATAAGTAACTCTTTTTAGCCTAAACATAAAAGCTTTTACTTTTTACTAGTCGGATGATTTTTTAATTTTTTTTTTTTTTTTTTTTTTAACGACGGGCATTGGTTTGTAAGTAAAGTAATAAATTTATTTCTTTAGTTTGTACAACAAGTGACCTTAAAAGCTTTTAGGGCATTGGTTAACTTACTTAACTAGCATTAACTCGATTCAAACTTTCAATTTCAACCAAAACATGTTGCACGTCAATTAAAATTACAAAATACGTTAATTAACTTTGATTTCTAATTTAGTGAACAAAATAGTTCTTTATTCATATAAACCAATGTCATTATTTGTTAAACTAGTACATTATTTGACAGTAATGGGATGTCCTTCACAAGTATATGTATATATATTTAACTAGTTTTATAGCATTAAACTAGTATTTGATACTACTACACTAACCCGAAACTTCTTAACATTAATTATTTTTCACTTAAAGAACAAGGTGCAGTGGTGGCGAATAATATGTTATTGGTCTGTCATTTGAGCGCCACTTTATCACCTCAATAGTAACACACCAATAACTAAAACTATCTTAAAAAAAATGTTATCGGTACCTGTAAGTCTCACAAAACACTCCATAAAAAATATCACACTCACTAGAAAAAATAAAATAAAATAAAAAACATGCCGGTAGAATGGCTAAGTGACGAATGACATGATAGGGTAGTGCAGTTTGGCATGTCGTTCGGTAGCCATTGGTTCTAAAAATGCTCAATGGCACACTGCACCTAGCCTTCTCATAGCGAAATAGAAAATTGAAAACATGTGACGGCGACGTACTTGTATTCTAAAGTGTAAATTACACAATTGGTCCCTTAAGTATTTTATTTTTTTGGGTTTAGCTTGAAGATCAACGAATTACACCGATAATCCCTAACATCTTGATTTTGATTTGCTGAAGATCCAAAACCTTAATGCTCGTTATCTGCAGGGTTTTTTATCGTCTTTTCAGCATTTCTTGTCCAAACACCCTACAACAACAATAGTCTTTGACATTTCTTATTATCGAAATTTAAAAAAAAAATAATAATAATAATAAATAAAAATAAAAATAAATCCTATTTCAAACAACCATTTTCTTCAACATCTCCACCACCACCATCAATGCAATTTATCTCAAATTAAAACTTATAAACAAACTTTTCAACACAATTCTTTCCAAACACATATATAAACATTATGTCAAACACTCCTTTCTTTTACATCACCACTTTTCTTCAACTTCCAACCACCTCACCACCGTACCCACCACCACCATCGCCATCACCATTAAAAATCTCGTCATCTTTATCTTTTCAAACAAATACTCTATAACCTACTTATAAAAACAATAATAATTTAGAAATAATAATTTAGAGATCGTTTTTGTTTTCGGAATCGGTCGTTTTCTAAGTTCAAAACATTATGTCAAACATTCCCTTCTTCTACATCACTACTTTTCTTCAACCTCCAACCCACATCACCACCTCACCACCATAACTACCACCACCATCGCCGTCACCATTAAAAATCTCGTCATCTTCATCTTTTCAAATAAATGATATACATGTAATTCTCTTTTCTTAATAAGATAATAGGAGATGCTATGGACTATGTTATAGGGTGCTCGAACAAGACATGCCAAAAAGACGATAAAACCCTTGCAGCTATGAGTTTTTTTAACGAGTGTTAGGGCTTGGATCTTAAATGAAGCAACATCTAACATCGATGTAATTTCGGTGATCTTGAGACTAAACTCAAGAAAATATAATATAGGGACCAACAAGTGTAATTTACTCTAATCTAAAATTAATAGGAATCCAATAAATTAAAAACTCTATAATTAACAGATGATGTTGATATTGTTGTACTTATTAATTTGAGATGCAAGTTGTCACGAATAATAAAATGGGCAAAACGACACCTTTCGTAACATAAAATAAGTGCGTGCGTAATAATGATGTTACATATTACTCCCTCCGTCTCGAATTAATTGTCCATATTTTCTTTTTAGGTGTCTCAAAAAAATTGTCCACTTTCCTTTTTTAGTAAAAACTAGAAAATTTGAAGGGGGAATATTCCATTTAAATGGTTGAAAAATAAAGTGGCCCCACTTTTCTTAAATCTTGTGATTTTTGTCTCATGACAATTATTTTGAGACGGAGGGAGTATTAAGTTAGTTAAGCGTAGACATGAGGGAGATCCTCTCAAGTTGAAAAATCAACTTGAGTCAAGTTGAGTGATTGTAAGTCATTGGCTCAAAAATCAAAAGAACTTCTTTTGATTTGAGCCATTGGATTAAATCCAATGGCTTACAATCACTCAACTTGACTCAAGTTGATTTTTCAACTTGAGACAATCCTAGTCCCATATACAATTAATCTAATGAGCAAAATTATCGGTAACAACATGTCAAACAATTATTTAAAGTCTATTTTTTATTTTATTTTTTATTTTTTTTTTTTTTTTTCTAAGAATGACAATTTTTAACTACCTCACAATAGATCTATCTCACATCCTAAGCAAGACTGCAAGAACGTAGGGGTGTAAACGAGCCGAGTACTGCTAAGCTCGAGCTCGACTCGATTAGTAAAACTCGAGCTCGAAACTCGACCGAGCTCGTTCGAGCTTTGGATTTCAAGCTCGAGCTCGGCTCGTCATCTCAAACTCGAGCTCGAAACTCGACTCGAGCTCGATTGTTGCCACATTTAAATCTTGAACTCGATGAAAAATAAGCTCGACTCGACTCAATTTTATAACAATTACGTAAATACATGTATATAAAAGGGTAAAAGTGTAATATCATTGAAGCTCGATAAGGGCTCGCGAGCCTCACGAGCTGTGTATATTCAAGCTCGAACTCGACTCGAAAGTGTACTCGAGTAGCTCGAGCTCGACTCGTTTATATCGAGTCGATTTCGAGTAGTTTACGAGTCGATCTCGAATAGCTCGCGAGCTGTCTCGGCTCGTTTACACTCCTAAGCAAGATTTGAACTTACAATCATTTGATTGAGGAACTTACACAACATGAAGTATCATTGAAAACAAACCCTTTGTTTATNAAAACGCTTCAAAAGAAACAAGTAACAACATGTTTACTAAAAATTGCGTTTCTACTGCTTTTCTTTAATAGGAAGTGTTTAGATAAAAGAAAACAGTCAAAAATGTTTTTCTGCTAAAAATAATCAATGTCAAACACCTCTTGAATAGGTAAATGGACAAAGTTTCCTTGCTTAAGTTTTTTTAGAGATGACAAGTTTTTGAATCAAATGTATGCATTTTAATTGTTTCAACTATCTGTAGGCATTTTTTAATCGTCTTTTTTGTCACTAGTAAACTGTTTACCTAGGAGGTTTAAACTTTAAACTATCTGATCAACCGCAAAATGTTTATTTGAGTGAAGTTTCTATTTGTGAGAATATAATTAGAATGCTTGAATATTAGGCCATTTTGGTGATTCGGTGATGGTTAAATAGTTTGAGTCATTTCTTTTTATCTATATTTACTAGTTTTACTCGTTAAGAAGACAGTATATATGTCCCAAAAATAGTCAATTTTCACACATCAATAACTTTGTTTTATTCCTTTTATCAGCATCATCATACCTTTATAACATGTTCATACTTTTTTTCCTTTTCTTTCTTTTGGGGACATAGCACTTCCGAATATTTATTTATCTCACCCCCAAAATCAATGCTCTCACCAATCATTTTGGATGCTACATCTCTATATATCCATATAGAGATGAGTTCCTTGTGATCTTATTAACGTTACACAATAAAAGTAGGAGATTATTAGCTGTGACGGGATTTAGATAAGGAAATGTCATGCGGATAGCTCAACATTTCCAGCAAGAGACTGCGACGATGGGCTTTGATTTCCATCCAAGAACCAAACAACCTTTGTCTTCCACAATAGTATACCCTTCACAAATCTCGAGCTTTGCGAGCCATTGTTTTGCTTGAGTCACCAATTTGATAGGGGCACCCTGGAATCCTGCCCGGCTCATTCTCCTCCTCCATTGATCGACTCTCTCATGCCTTTCAACCCGATGAGGCCCTTCACAACTCACAATGTTCTTGATTTCTTCTGCAAAGTAGAATTGTTCAATTTTGGCTCGTTTGGTGTCGTATTTTGGCAGCATTGCGTCAAGGGCATCAAAGATGGCTGAGTAATAATGTAGTGCTTCCATAAACCTACCAAGAAAGAAAGGGCCATTATGATTTGAGTCTTGTTCAACTAGGGTCAAGACTTTTGGAGAAAGTTCATGGATTACTTTTAGAACCGAGTTTAATGCACCTCGACTCTCTTTTACGACACAATGAAGTTGGAGAATGCTATTTATCACAAGGACTTCATTTTTGTAAGTTTTGATGTCCTCCGGTTTAAGGGTCTCCAAACTACTTTCTACAGTAGAAAACTCGAGATTTATGCCATTTTCTAGGGCATAGGCCTCGAGTTCTTTACCAATGATAACAAACTGGTTAACACAAGGACCAACTGCAGTGATCCTTAAGCGGCGTGGAGTGCGAGACTGGTTAGCCAGACATTGAACTAACTCACGCCACTGGTGTCCTTGTTGTAATCCTAGTGTCATTCCTAGGTCTACAACATGAACATAATTCTCTCCCTCAAAGGCTTCCAATATGGTTAAGTTGGCGATAAAATGACCAAATTTAATGTGTGGACAAGTCTCATAAACAAGTCTTAACGCCTCTTCCTTTTTGTCTAATGCAATGGGATTCAAGTTTCTTGCAGGGGCTACCAAACCAACTGCACCAAGTGGATGAACCAATGAGAGTCGGTCTGTGAGCCCCTGCATGAAACAAGAAGCCACCCTTTGGAAAGACGACCCAAAAACAAGCGCATCACCTCGAAGCTCAGCTAATAATTTCGACGATTGTGTTTTATCACGACAAGCAACGGCCTCAGCACACGAAACAAGTAATTGTACGAGATGCATCCCGTCTCTAGTTCCTTCATCCTCTAGAGTCCCATAATCTGAAATTGCATCCTCGATAGCCTCAGCTTCTAAGTATCTTTGAGTATACGTCAAAACATAGTCACGAAACCGAGGTTTTGGTAAACTATTTGTACTATTACTCCGATGTATACCCACATTTTCTCCATCTACCAAACCATGGTCGTTGAAACTTGATTCGGGCATGCTTTTGGTTCTCTTTATCTTATTCAACAAGCCCGGTAGCTGCCAAGGAGAGTTTGGGTTATCAAAAACAGACAAGTAACGTCGAGGATAGAATGATGACATCGAAAGATCTTGACCAAGACTTTGATCATCATTTTCTTGATCATTTTTTATAAAACCATTTGTACCCACATCAAGAAACACGTCCGATTTTCGTTTCATGCCACAAGTATTCGATCGTGGATAGATTCCATTGACACCCACATTAACACGATTGAAATACTGTTCATTGTAAAGTGAGTTTATCATGTAACCAGGAGCCATTGATATCTGTTTATTAAGGTTTTCTTTTTTGAAAGTTTAGTAGAGACTCAGTAATGCTCTGAAAAAGCCATATGCTGTATGATGTTGGCTTATATGGACACAAAGTGTGCTTAGGTTTCGTCGAATTTATTCTTTTAATAACTTAATGGTGAATGTTATACATGAGATAAAGTAACATTGACTTACGCTAGTGTCTTTTCCTAATGAAATATATGCTTTGCATTGAACAATCAAAATTAATGTGCTTCAAGGTCCCAAAGTATTGGAGTCAGTACCGCTATAGGCCGGCCGGTAACCGGAACATGAGACATCAGAAGAACGAAACTCAAAAGTAAGATACCAGTCCCGTTTGAAGTTGTACAGGTATCGTAATAAGAAATTTGTTATATATAATTTTGGTCAGTTCCAGCAAATTGATCATAACAAACAACTTCAAACGTTTTAAGTGATATTTAAGGTTACCAATAAAAGGCTATGGTATCTTAAATTAAGGTTACCAATAAGGGAATGTTGTGAAATTTAAGGTTATTGTGAAATTGTAACAATAAATTACACGATACTCAAAAGTAAGATACCTTATTGTGAAATTTAAGGTTACCAATAAGGGAATGTTGTCACTTTAAATATGTCGCCATTCTTAATTCTAAAAGTAGAAAACTTACCTAAAAACACAATAAGGTATACTCGTAACTTATTTAGGTATATGACTAACAAGTTTTTTTTTTTATTTTATTATTTTTTTTTCTTTTTTTTTTTTAATTATTTATTATTATTTAAATTATCTATATATACATGTTTGATGCAAGATGGAGATTTTAAGGAGAAGAAGTGTAAACAACAAAAGAACTCTTTCCGTCTCAAAATATGTTCATTTTTTAATTTTGTAATGTTTTAAAATAATTGCTTTTTTTTTTTTTTTTTTTTTTTTTTTTTTTTTTTTTTTTTTTTTTTTTTTTTTTTTTTTTTTTTTTTTTTTTTTTTTTTTTTTTTTTTTTTTTT
>LBNU01024821.1:102087-118597 GCA_014162995.1 Artemisia annua | reverse complement strand
AATTATTTATTATTATTTAAATTATCTATATATACATGTTTGATGCAAGATGGAGATTTTAAGGAGAAGAAGTGTAAACAACAAAAGAACTCTTTCCGTCTCAAAATTATGCTCATTTTTCCATTTTCTAATGTTTTAAAATAATTGCTTTTTTTTTTTTTTTCAATCAATTAACAGAGAGTCTAGTGAGTAAATATTATGTTTGATTGGTTGCACCGTTGAAGAGTGTCATGGTTTTACTTTTTTGAACTTTGTGTTTTTCGTTTGGAGATAATAGTTTTAGAACGGAATTGAAGGAGTACGAAATAATGATGTGTTTATTGAAAAAATGGAATTGGTTGCCTTTGTCATTCATGATCAATGACTACAACAATAAGTAGAACGAGTGACAAAGGATTTTAGCGATAACAGACATTTAGTGACTGATACGACAAAATGTTTCTCTCTTTTACTTTGACATGAAAGACGGTTGTTAATAAAGCTTTGACCAATACTTTTAGCGACAAGGGTCATCACTAAAGGTAACTCCATTTTCATTTCCCCTTTTCGAAATCTTCCACCAAACCCAGTAATGCCCGCCAAAACATTAGCGACGACGCAAGTCGTCGCAAAGATATTTGCAAATAAAAAAACCAAGCAACGAGATTAAAAGAATTAGTAATATATGCTTTTAGAGACGACAACGTCATCGCTAAAAATACTATTCCCTTCGTCGCAAAATATAAGTCATGTTTTGACTTATGAAGCATTTCTTCTTTAACTTTGGCCTTATTAATTTTTCGTGTTATAAAATAATTGATGCGAAATATATAAATGGATTGGGTTTAATTTAAATGTATTTTCATTAATATAATTTTCATTCGTATAATTTTCATCAAGTATATTATATAATACAAACAAAAATATTTAAAGTTAAAGTTAGAAAAAAAAAGACTTTAAAAGTCAAACTGGACATATTTTGTGAGTGATAAAATTTAATTTAAAATAAATATATAATTGTCAAACTTAAAAATTAATTTTGATGATATAAAATTAGTTAATTGACAAATACTAATTTAATAAATTATAAAATTGATTTTTGTAAAAAAAATTAATTAAGTTGTAAAAATAGTTGATATTGAAAACGGTTAAGTTGTTCATCATTTATTGTACTACAGTGATATGTTGCTACTCTCGATTATACAATTAATCTTTATAACTCAATTGAATATGAAGACACTCGGTTCACATGAACACACTTGGTTTAAATGACTCAGTCACTTGAATAGTCCCAGATCCTCCCACACTTCATATTCAATATTTTTTAAAGCGGGGATGTTCGGTTCTTCTTAGTTGGGTTAGGCGGGTTCAATCAGAAATGCTATGCCTTGGCAAGGCTATGCTCTACCAATCAGGCTATTTCCTAGCCCATAGCTGCTTCATTGTAGGAGCAGCCGGCTGGTGGCCGCGTGTGAATTCTTTCAAAGCAAGGTGCGGTCTGATTCTCTCGCAAAGCAAGTCATTACTTATTGTTTACAGACACTTTTTATTTTACTTAGCCTACTTCTTTATCATTAGATCAAGCGATAATAGCAGATGAGGATTTCTTTTCATTGAAAACACGTGATTCCCATTTGAACTTATAAACGAAAGATTTCTATGACATAGGCGGTAGTGTGGACTTCGAAACTTTAGTATTGACTTGCATAATTTAAAAGATGTTGTTTCATATAATTTAATGAAATGCGATTATTCCACCCGGTTAAATAGCAAGACACTTGGTTCACATGACTAGATCACTTGAAGAATCTTAGATGTGATAACACTTGCTTATGACTATTGATACATTCGTATTAGACTTGTGAAACTCAAAAAATGTTATTTCGTATATGCACTATTAATATCAAATAATGAAATTCGATTATTCCACTTGATTTATAATTAAGACACTTGGTTAACATGACTCGATCATCATGGATGTGGTCGCTAAAATTATTAGGGTCCAGCTCGTTTTCCTTTGACAGGGAATTTCATGGGTCCCACCCGTCGTCGCTAAAACCCGTTAACCTCGTCGCCAAACTTCTAGCGACAGTGTTGTAGCGATGATGCTTTGATGACGATTATTGTCGCCAAAAAGATTAATGCCGACATTTGTAGCTTCTAGCAACGAAGGCCAAGAAAACCGAATAATACTAAGATATGACTAGCTATGCAATGATATTTACTATTTGTGGGATAACTCTCGATCACCCTCGTCATTTCATTTACTTTAAATCTTTTAAAGCATCATTTTCCATATACAACGGATGTCATATTTTCTTTCCAAAAACGTCAACTTAAATTTTAGCAAAACAACCGAATGAGTTTGAATGTCGTCTTTCATTATTATTTTTGGAGAAGACGTGTCAACCACAAGACCACAACATTGCTGATTATCAATATAATTTCAAAAAAGATGCTGCCATATTTGATACTACGTATTAATTTAATGTTAGTGGAGAGACGGGTTGTGGGCCCCATATAGACGAGTTCCTTCTTGTTGGGTTACCTCGTAGTACAACTATGTAACTCGTTGTTTATACGTGTTTTGTTTATTTCCCACTCTCTCGGTGGCCACTAACAGCAACTCATGTATTCGGGATACTTATTTACTTAATTTTTAATGTTTTGCGTTGCCTCGATTGGTCGGTTTTATTTTTTGTATCGGTTACCAAGATAAATAAACGAATAAACATGAAAGTTACAATTTAAAAGATGCATGACATAAGCTTTAGACCTCGATTTCATAATATTATATACTAATGATCAAGCCTTTTCAACGCGTTATCGAAGAATTCTTGCGCACAAGGTCGATTTGGTATGACACTATCACGAGTTTAGATATTTAGGAAAAGATTGTGACATCAGAAGTTGTCATGAAACTCGTCATCGATCTTAATTACATTCTTACTATGCTTTAAATATAGACACGATGGTAATCCCCGATTACGTATTTACATTCATCATTTACTATTAGCAATATAAATATCTCCGATTAGTTAAGTGAAGTATAAATACGATGGTAATCACCAATTAGATAAGTAAAAAATAAGTAAAAAATAGATACTCTGATAATCACCAATTAGGTAAGTCTTTGCACATATACTAGTCCTTTGTAATAGATAGGGTGCTAAATCTTATGTATTTAGAATAGGGTTGTAAGTAAGTCGGAGTGAGTTGAACTCGATGATATTGAACCAATGTTAAATTTGAGATTATTAGTAACTTATAGAGTATGGGTGTCATTCTTATGATAGGTATAGTTTGAACTTTGAAGCACATATAGGGTGTGTTTGTTTTCGTATGTAACCGGTATATATATTATATATACTATGGTGTCTAAGTATATTTTTGTAACCTTAAGGCTCACGTATACTAGCTATATAATTACATATTATACCGAGATCATATTCCAACATTTTCATACTTTCAATTTTCGTGTGTGTAGTTTTGTGAGTTTTCCCCTAGTTAGATATAGAAAGTTGTATTAATTTCTAAATTTTATTTATTTATTTTTTTTTTTTATTTTTTTATTTTTTTGTATTGTAATTGTTTTGAACTCAAAACCATAGCTTGGTTATGCAATCATGTGATGTTGAAGAGAAGGTTGGTTGTATGAATTTTTGGTGTTAAATTTTTGTTGTTTTTGATAAATTTCACATATTGCTAGAAAGATAAGTAAGAGATAACTTTATTAGTGGACATAAATTTACAATCCTTGCATTTACCGCATATTCATAGGTTGAATATGTCATATTATCACTTATAAATTCTTGAAGTTCAAATTCAAATATTACATTGGCATGGGTGTGGTAAAGCTAGTTCATACAACAAATTGATGAATGCATGAATAAACTTATAGGACCATTCAAGTGAAAGATCAACATTGCGCGTGACTGTCCAGTACCACGCTTTATTCTGAGAGTTAACATATATATACCGTCGTAAGATGATTCTAAAATAATGTGAAGCTTTACCAAACATGTGAAACGTATCGTACGTAGTAAGCTCAATTCTATGACAAGGTATAGAAGAATGAAAACATCCGTATTATCTAGCCAACATTACTCCATTGCTATTTGCAACTCGTATTTTAGGTAAGAAACTCCCAAACAAATGGAGTGGCAAAGGCATGCACGTGAATACGTGATCCACTGCATGAATCACGTGCAAATGTTCTATTGTTCTTTTAGCATGCACGTTGTCGCTTTATAATACTGTAGTTGACTTAGGACTTAAGATTTATGTTTTACTCCGTAATTTAGAGTTCTAGGTGGTAGTCTGGTGGATAATATGTATTGCATTTTCATGGTTTTCTGTTGAGAAAGTATTTACATTTTTCTTTATATATTCTAACATTAGACGTGAATGTTAGGAAATTGTTTAACAAAGCTTGATGCCGCATTGCCACCAATCAATTAGATAACTTCGTTTATGCTGATGGATACATACGTACAGCTTAATTTTTCGTAAACAATCCAAGAATTTTATTTGGTTTAATTATTACTAATCAAAATTACTAACGAAAAACATGGAGCAATTACAAATAAGACCACAAAATCTAGCATTGTTCAACTGATCACTGGTTTGATTGATCGACCTAGGTTCACTATTGAAAGGATCTCTTATCTATATTAGACTAAAGATGATCAATATCGTTACAACCCTGAAACCCCAGGTAGAATGTTTATAACTTCTAAATCCTGGGAGAGTAGCTAGGAGTTTATTTTTAGGTCGTATACGTACATCATTGGCCTTCGGACCTTAAACAAGATGGTTTTTGATAGCTAACCCTTTGATATAAATACTAATTCTTAGAATCTGTAATGCAATCATCCCCAAAAAAGAAATTAAAAAGGTAATATATATGAGACTCCGACTATATTTTCTGAGATTATAACGCAAGTAATAAAGTGTGATATTGAATCTACTTCTAGCTAAATCCTCATTGAACTTTATCAAGAAATTAAGATTTTGCAATACGTATTAGGATCAAGGGCGGCAGACAATGCACGCTAGCAAGAGCATGGCGGAAGAAATTCCATCATCTTGAAGGTTAGAGGCGCTTCTCTTGAACTTGATCGTATTTCCTTTGTTACACTGCATTATCGCTTGTGACTGATGATGACGACGCTTTTGACTCTTGTCTTGTTTACAATGTTGATTCGTTTTCAACTTCATTCCATCGACCACCTTTGAAACCATCTTATTTGATTTAAGAAATTAAAAGGTATTTTTTGTGTGTCTTTTTGAGTATTCAGCTTTGAAGAGTGGACGGAGGATTTTGTATGGATAACAACCATAGAATACATACCTTTATATATAGGTCAATCACCAAAGCCCTTCATTAGATCTTGATCAGTAAGAATAAAAATATCTATAAGTATAGTATAAAATGGAAAAATAACATTCTATTCATTTATTCATGAAAATTAATTTCTTGTTACGTGATAGCCGTTGCTTTGCAGTTTGCACATGAGTGCATGTTCCTTTTTCAGTTGAATGAATTACTAAATATATTTTTTTTTTCTTATCTAGTAGTATTTGTGTTAATTATTATTTCGTTTTCTGGACATAATATTATATATCTTATGACATGTAACAAATATATAAAATTTTCAAGCACGTACGAACTTAATTATAAACTATAAAACATTGGAAATCACAGCTTCAAATCATTTTCAATTTTATTTTGAAATACACTTGAATTATAAATAGCTTAGATAAGCATCGGTTATAACCTCAAAGTGTAGCATGTATATTTCTAATCAAAGCATATTTGAGTTTGAGCTAAGGGAAACTTGAAATATTTTGGCAATTATTAATATCTTTAAAGCAATGTATAGACAAACTAACAGGTCCAACTTGACCTAGGGGGTGTTTGTTTAAGCTTATATGTGGGCTTATGAGCTTATTTGATATCGGCTTATGTTTCATAAGCCCCAATCTTCCGGCTTATTTTGAGAGTTATGGGCTTATATTAGTTTATCATGTCGTAATAAACTTATATAATGCCACAAGTCTCAAAATAAGCCGGAAAAAATGAGGCTTATGAAATATAAGTTGAAAAACAAATAAGCTCATAAGCCACACATAAGCTTAAACAAACACCCCTCTAATATACTGAGAATAAATACTCACGTAAACATATAAATACAATAATTTGTCTATGCAAGGAAGAAAAAAGAAAAAGACAAGTAAAATATTGTAACAGAAGTAAGTAAGTAACAATACAAAACTTTATTGCATAGGCCTGTCCTATGAGCGCTCATTAGCATTAATATTGTTGAGTCTTGGTTCTACCCACGACAAGAATTATTCGACATGATTAAAAGTTTGATTGTAGATTAGCTATTTCGGGGTTTCATACTTTCATGCCTATGGATTGCCTTATTATAGCTTTCTTGATTCGGCTCATTTTCAACTCATAGTTTGTTCGTCAGCGAATTTACAAGTCAAACATCGCTGTTTATTAAGAGGCTGGAAATGGAAATGGAACACAATAAGATCGAACTACAAAAACAAATGTTCAACTTTCAATAACAAAAACAACGACAAGAAGATGAGTTGTTATACTGAGCCCGGTACATGAGTGAAATTCACCTCGAAAAGGTGTTGCAGATGAAGCAGACGATCAAAGAGAAATATAATTTAGGTTATTAGTTTATCTTTTAACATTCGCAAGTTTATTTTTTCAATTATTAATGTAATGTAATGATTTTTATTTATTTATTTATTTATTTATTTTAGTAAAAACATATATTTGTTAAAAAAAAATGAGGCTTAGTGGTGACCCGTAACACTTGTTTGGTGTTCACTTTAGTGGTGTGCTAAATGGTAGTGATATAACATTGACGTAACGATAGTAGATCGGGTGACCATAAGTCCATAACACATAGCCTAACAACATCTTCGCATAAAAACGCAAGTACCTTATCATTATTGAATAGTTTTGTTATACATAACTTACAAAGGGTAGTACTATTGGTACCCTCTTACCCTTTCTACCTCTCTTTTACTCACTTTATTAGTAGGAGAAGATAGTTTTTTTTATGGTTTTTTGTTTCGCATCTTTAATTTTTACTGTTTTCGATTTGTCAAACTTATATTTTATGTTCAACACTTTTTCGACAGTTTTACACACTTTATTAACAGGACAAGATAGTTTTTTTACTGTTTTCTCCTCCATATTTTTTGCACATTTTATTTTATTTTATTTTTTGCACATTTTATTTGGTAGTTTTACACACTTTATTAACATGACAAGATGGTTTTTTACGGTTTTCTCCTCCGTATTTTTTGCGTTTTACTACTTTTAACTTGTCAAATTTTATATTTCTGTTTCATACTTTCAGTTTCACAGTTTTATAACGAAAACAGAATTATAAAAATAATAAAAATAAAATAAATTAAACAAATTAAAGGGATATTACAAGACTGAATAATAAATCTTGAAAAACAATTGAAACTTTCACATTTCATTTCACTTTACTCAAAACACTCTTCTTGACTACATAAATAACTAATCAAACCAACTTATCCACACACAAACACTCACTCACCCAAAAAAATGCAAACCCTCTTAAACCCTCACCCAATCTCCTTCCTTCCACCTTCAAGAACATCATCAACAACCTTAAACCCTTTCAACAAGACCAACACCAACCTTAAACCTCGTACCAACAACAAACACCACCCCATCAAAGCCTTCTCAGCAGACGAATTCCCAGTAGATGAAGACTTCATCCAGAAATTCGGTCCCAAAGACGTCGAAACCGAGGACGAAGCGCGTCGTCGCAACTGGGTCGAAGGCGGATGGGCACCCTGGGAAGAAATTCTAACCCCAGAAGGCGATTTCGCCCGAAAATCGTTAAACGAAGGCGAAGAAGTCGAGCTGCAGAACCCTGAGACAATTGAAGCTTTCAAAATGCTCAGACCGAGTTACCGAAAAAAGAAAATGGAGGAAATGAGGTTGACTGAGGATGAATTTTACGCGAAGCAGTTTGAGATGAAAGGGGAGATTCCTGAGAAGCTGAAGACAATGTGGGCGGGTCCGTTGGTTGTTAGACAAGTGGCGCCGCGTGATTGGCCTCCTGTTGGGTGGGAAGTTGATAGGAAGGAGCTGGAGTTTATACGAGAGGCGCATAAGATGGAGGTTAAGGTTGGAATTGAGGATGTGGTGAATGGTGCTAAGAAGGATGTTGACGGGTTGTGTTTGGATAGGTATAAGGTGTTTTTGAAGCAGTATAATGAGTGGGTTGAGGCCAATCGGGATAGGTTGGAAGAGGAGTCTTATAAGGTTCGTTTGACTACTGAAATTTGGTTTAGTTTTTGTACATGATTGGCCTTGTAGGGCATTATAGGTTGTGAATTGTGTCTTTTAACTCGTAGAGGATCATGTTTTAGGGTAACTATTGCGTTTTCAAGCTAGTGGTTTATAACTACTTTAGTAGCAACCATAAAACTGATTATTTAGGGAAACAATCTTATATACAAATCATCATATAAATAGGATTTGTGAGATACTCGAACAACGAATTATCCGTTTTGTTACAATTGATTATCAGTTAATACCATTTATAGACACTTTTAGAAAGCAATGCCAAATAGGGAGAAAGATGAGCATATCCCTGAACATAGGGGATGTTTGGATGTGTTTAGAACTAGTTATTGAGACTCGGCATTAGTGTGTCATGTGAGTGACAAGAAATAACTTATTATTACTATATAAACATCATGATTATTTTCTCATTAGTCATTATTCATGTTCGAAATAGTTGGGTGAGACAAGAAATCTGATTGTTGTGATAAACGTGAAGTTACTTTAAAAATGCACAGCCAAAACCCTTACTTTAAGTGATTCATGGCTATTTGATTAGTTGTATACTAATTATATTCATGATGTTTATACAGTACGATCAAGATTATTTTCCTGGTAGGAGGAAAAGAGGAAAAGATTATAAAGAAGGAATGGTAAGCTGGCTTTTCTTTTGTAATTGGTATAACGCAACTGATAATGATGATCTAATGGCTCTTATTTATTGTACCCTTTTTTTCTGCAGTATGAGCTACCATTTTACTACCCAGGACAAGTAAGTTTGTTGCTCTATAATCTCATTATTTTCTACTTAGCATGCATTCACATATGTGTGTGAAATTTTGGGAGAGATGTTGGCAAAAGGAAATATGTAAATTTGAATATCTTATGCAGATTTGTGTTGGTAAAGTGACTACTTTGCATCTTTATCAAGGAGCTTTCGTTGACATTGGAGGTGTACACGATGGGTAAGCCTCCCTCTGTATAAGCTTTACGTGAGACGACTCAGATTTTTGAAGAGTACATTTTATATATTGTAAATATGCGTATCTTTTGAAAATGCAATGTAAATAAAATGTTAAATGGTCGCAAACTAAAATAAAACAGATATAATTATCATGAATGTGATCCCGTTTTAATCATTTCAGGTGGGTTCCCATAAAACGTAATGACTGGTATTGGATTCGACATCATATTAAAGTTGGCATGCACGTTATCGTTGAAATTCTGGTGAGTTCTGACTCTTAAAAAAGCCCAAAGTTTTCACCCACATGTGTCAGTTGTTCTGACATTCGTCTATTATGCAGGCAAAACGAGATCCTTACCGTTTCCGATTTCCTATCGAGATGCGCTTTGTTGATCCTAATATTGACCACCTTATGTATGTGGAAGTTTCTTTCTTCTTATATTGTAAATAATTAGTTACCAACTAAACATTACAATCTAAATATTTGATTTATAATAATGTGCTGCCTTCTTTCTACCTGCAGTTTTAAGAGATTCGAGTACCCACCAATTTTCCATCGAGAGGAAGATACTAATATGGATGAGTTACGTGTAAGTATCGATCTTTTCTAGAAATGTAGAGGGGGCATGATGGGTGGGTCGGGAGGGTTTGTAACGGGTCATGATGGGCCAGGCCGGTTCACGTTGACCCTCAAGTAGTTCCCTTTTTTCTTTTTTCCAATTTCTTTACAAAAGCGGTACTGCGTTAATTATGATTTTTTATACAACAGTAATCTAGTTTTTTTGTATAAATGTATTTAGGAAGTTGTATGTATTGGAAAGACTTTTGACGACTTACAACCCGTTTAACCCGTTCACCTCTTAAGCCAAATATTTTAATTTGATCCATTTGAACCGTTGGGATGAAAAACACAACCCAAGTCGACTAAATTGTCACCTCTATTGAAAAGGATTCATTTATTTCTTTCTCGTCAGTCCTTAACTGTCATAATACTTAATATACTCTTTTCACCAGCGTGATTGTCGAAGGCCCCCTGTTTCTAGAGATGATCCAGGAATCAAGGTGGAGGAGGAACCTCTTATATGTAATCACCCTTACGTTAATACGGTATTCTTCTTAGACTTGATACTTTCGCGTTGATTACTTTCCAATTTGTTAAGCTTTTCATGTTAGTCCATTATATACCTACACACTGTAAAGTACAAAATTTTTGTGGGGTGGAAATTGATTATGCCAACTGCATTTCTTTATGCTTTGCAGTTATGGCAAATACATGTTGCTGAACAATTGATTATGGATGATATGGAGATTAATCCTGATAAATACGAGGGTAAAAAGCTGTCAGAGTTAACCGATGAGGAGGAATTTGATGAAGAAAACAGTGTTCAATATACCCAAGATTATTACAAGGAAAGTCTCCTGCCCAAAAGGATTGTGGTGAGTACTCTTCACTCAGTGAGCACTTCATGTTTTTTTTTAAAGTTCGCCAACTATTAACATTTTTTATATCCTTCAGAACGTGAGCGTGAAAGATCTCGACTTGGAAGCTGCTTTTGAAGAGCGCCAGGTGCGTAAAATGTCCTTTTTGTTCACTATATCTATTCATTTCATAAAGAATCAAAATCAATCAAATTACTGGGACGTTTTATTGTTTATTTATTACTACTCCAAACAGCTTAAGAGCACGTTCACACACTATCTTCTTTTAATATCAATGCTGATATAACATCATGTCTTTTTTACTTGAAGACTTGTGCATTTGAATCTACATATGTTTTGTTACAGCATCATAATAAATTGAAAATTGAAGCAATGGAAAAAGGTGCAACATCTTACAAAATTGACAAGCTGAGGCGTAATCATGAAATGGATGAATACGATTTGGTTCATTGGCGTCGGTCAGTCGAGGAAAGAGAAGCTTTGCTTAGAGACATAAGCTGGTATTCGTTCAAAACATCACACAAGATTGTATTTATACTAAAAATGGTTCAGAATCAGAAGTTTAATGGTCTATGTTATAAGCTTATACAGTAGTTAACTAAAGGGATCAGATAAGATGGGTATAAACCCTTAAAAAGTAAGCGGGTTACGTATGTGGTTTTAAATTCAAAACATAGACCCTTAAAATTTGATTTTGAAACTCTACAATTTACCCTACTAAATTTTAGAAGTACAAATAATAATTTAACATATTGACCCTTTGTGGCAGCCGTAGAGCAGTGGGTCTACCATTAGACGAACCAGGAAGGTACCATGATCCAACTAGTGTTGCAAAAGACAGATACGACCCTGAAAACCCGTTGTATAGATACGATTACTGGGGGGAGCCCAAGAGTTCAGAAAAAACAAAGCAAGATCGATTGAGGGACTTCCACAACAAAGGAATTATAGGTAGAGGAATGGTTTGGTATGAGTCATCCTATGAAGAGGCAATGAACAATCGGGATGAAACCCGAGCCAAGGAAATGATGCAAACTGAGCGCGAAGAGCAAGATGAAGATGATGAGGTAGATGACATTATTTATGAGATCGTTTCTGAGCCGCAACCAGAAGTGAATGGGGTTCAAACCAATGTATTCTCGGATGAATACTATGACTAGGTATGTCATATTGTTGTGTGTATAGGTGAAGGTAGTGTCACCATGAGTGTTTTTGAACGTTAGAGGACTTAGAGCCTGTTGCTGTATGTTCGGGTAGGATTTAGAGATTTGTATTAGTTTTATTAATAGAAAACAGGTGAGGATCAAATTTTGGGTTTGTCTAATATACGCTCTTAGTACACATGTTTAGGTGTATTTTATTAGCTTAAGGTGTCTGTTGTTTAATAGATATGGGAATGGAAAATGGGTTTAATTTCCAAGTCAAGTGCTTGATCGAGGGGAGTGTGCTTACAAGTTGAGTTTGAAACCCCAGGGATACTCTAAACCCACCATGGCAGTTGGGTTTAAACATTTATTACCATAATCTGCAGATCTGCCAAAAAAAAATCATATCCGTCTAATCTTTTAATTCTCCCTCCCAAGCCACGTTGATGCATTTCTACCTTCTAGTCATTGTTGAATCAAGTCTGTCTTCTAGTAAGCAGATCTGTAAATTGTGTGGTCGTTGTCTATGTCAAGCTGATTTGTTGATCATCTATTCATGGTTGAAATCAAGTGGCACTGTGAGTTGTCTGGCTGTTGTCAATTGGCTGGGCGTCCCCTATCTTTCATCTCCGGTCTTTGTTGTCGATTTGCTTCCATGGTCGCGGGTTACTCCTTGTAGTTGTCAGTTTGCTTAGGTGCATCTGTTTTCTGGTAGGTAAATTTTTCTTCTTTTTACCACATCATTTAAGCAGAAATTAGGCTTGATATATTTTAATAAGTTTCTTCTTTTTTATGTATCTTATATTTCCTTTTGTTTCTACAACTGAGAATGATAAAAGTTCCATGAGTAACAAAATGCAGTTTATACACTTTAGCTGCAAGAGTTTCGTGTATAGAATCCTCTTAATGTAAAACGTGTTATCATTTCAATTACCTACTTTTTTAGTAAATCAACGTAAGATATGAAGATGTTAAAATGAATAAGTACTTGAATCTTATGAGTTATCTGACCTGTATACTCATTCTTATCCTAGCTAAAAAGTTCAACTTTCGCATTATTTGGAATAATCATTTTTTGGCATAAATTGATTTGTTGGACATGTCTGAGGTACAAATTGTCTTATTTAGTAAGATTACACATATTCCATGGCTTTAGCTGTTTATGGAAGAAATGACATTCTCTTGTCCAATGGAAGTGAGAATGGGTCAGATTCCACCGTAATTTTATGCTTGTGAAATTAATGGTTAGTTTATGCTACTCATGGTGAAATATGTCTGTCACTTGGAAATATAACATGTAGAAATAAGAAAGAATACTAAAAATATTATTAATCAGATTCACTCAACTATAAAGTTCGCAGAAGAATTAATAGTGATCACTAACCTAAACAAAATATAGCAACTAGACGGGTCAAATCAAACAAACTTGCGGGCCTTTGTGATCTAACAAAACATATGCTTTCAAGACACAAGAGCAGGAGAGAGTATTTCGCAACGAGTTTCGTGAACTTTCTATTTTTGCACAAGAAGCAATAGCGGAGCTAAGTTTTAAGGGGTTAAAATAGTAAATAAAAATTGTATCATTGGACGTTTAATTAAAGGGAATTGCATATATATTCCTCAAAAAGCACAAAATTACGTATATATCTAACTAAACTTAAAATTGCATCTATATACCTCCAAAAGCTCAAAAATATAAAAATATGTATCTTTATATAATTTTTTTTACAACTCTAAAATACATGACAACTATAATTATAAAAAAAATATATTTTTTCACTTTTTTTTTCATTATTTACAAACTTGTTGGTAGTAACATACCCTTTCATTATAAACTTACTTTACCTATTATACATATATAACAATGATGATATTTATGATGAGTATATTTCTTATATTCATATTATATATGAGATAAGGTAACTTTTTTATGAGGTTAAATATTGTTTTGATATATTGTTTTTGTTATTTATAAAATTTTAATTATCATAATTTAGAGTTTAAAATCATAATAAATAATTAATTTGATATATATGACTACTAACGGTTTAGAAATAACATATATGCAATTACGAAAGTTTAAAATGAATATATGCAATTATAAAAGTTTAGAAATGATATATATGCAATTAGTAGTTTAAGTTAGATATAGAGGAGGACTTAGAGCCTGTTGCTGTATGTTCGGGTAGGATTTAGAGATTTGTATTAGTTTTATTAATAGAAAACAGGTGAGGATCAAATTTTGGGTTTGTCTAATATACGCTCTTGGTACACATGTTTAGGTGTATTTTATTAGCTTAAGGTGTCTGTTGTTTAATAGATATGGGAATGGAAAATGGGTTTAATTTCCAAGTCAAGTGCTTGATCGAGGGGAGTGTGCTTACAAGTTGAGTTTGAAACCCCAGGGATACTCAACCCACCATGGCAGTTGGGTTTAAACATAATCTGCAGATCTGCCAAAAAAATCATATCCGTCTAATCTTTTAATTCTCCCTCCCAAGCCACGTTGATGCATTTCTACCTTCTAGTCATTGTTGAATCAAGTCTGTCTTCTAGTAAGCAGATCTGTAAATTGTGTGGTCGTTGTCTATGTCAAGCTGATTTGTCGATCATCTATTCATCGTTGAAATCAAGTGGCACTGTGAGTTGTCTGGCTGTTGTCAATCGGCTGGCCGTCCCCTATCTTTCATCTCCTGTCTTTGTTGTCGATTTGCTTCTATGGCCGCGGGTTACTCCTTGTAGTTGTCAGTTTGCTTAGGTGCATCTGTTTTCTAGTTGGTAGGTATCGTCTCATTAACGACATTTTCTAATACCAGTTGCATCTGTTAGCATACCAAACGCACCCTTAAGTTTTTGGGTAAGATCAAAAAATGCAATTTACACACTTTAGCGGCAAGAGTTTCTTGTATAGAATCCTCTTAATGTTAAACGTGTTATCATTTCAATTACCTACTTTTTTAGTTAATCAACATAAGATATGAAGATGTAAAAATGAATAAGTACTTGATTCTTATGAGTTATTTGACCTGTATGCTCTGGGGAAGTCGGAATAGGAGAGCACTCATCTTGGGGTGGGCTTACTACTTAGATGCTTTCAGCAGTTATCCGCTCCGCACTTGGCTACCCAAAAAAAGTTCAACTTTCTAAATTTAGATTACACATATTTGGAATAATCATTTTTTGGCATAAATTGATTTGTTGGACATGTCTGAGGTACAAATTGTCTTATTTAGATTACACATATTCCATGGCTTTAGCTGTTTATGGAAGAAATGACATTCTCTTGTCCAATGGAAGTGAGAATGGGTCAGATTCCACCGTAACTTTATGGTTGTGAAATTAATGTACTTTATGCTATTCATGGTGAAAAATGTCACATGGGAAGAAACATGTAAGAAACAAGAAAGAACACTAAAAATGTTATTGATCATATTCACTCAACTATAAAGTTTGCACAAAAGATTAAATAGTGATCACTAACCTAAACGAAATATAGCAACTAGACGGGTCAAATCAAACAAACTTGCGGGCCTTTGTGATCTAACAAAACATATGCTTTCAAGACACAAGAGCAGGAGAAAGTATTTCGCAACGAGTTTCGTGAACTTTCTATTTTTGCACAAGAAGCAATAGCGGAGCTAAGTTTTAAGGGGTTAAAATAGTAAATAAAAATTGTATCATTCGACGTTTTATTAAAGGCTAATGATTTGCACACTCTCAATTTTGATTGACACACTTCAAACTGTGCTTTACACAGTTGTACATTTATCATATGCTGCTTTTGAAGATTATACATTGGAGTGTGCGGATAAAAAATAAGAGTGTGCCAATCAACACTCTTTATTAAAAGGAATTGCATATATATTCCTCAAAAAGCACAAAATTACATATATATCTAACTAAAGTTAAAATTGCATCTATATACCTCCAAAAGCTCAAAAAATAAAAATATTTATCTTTATATAATTTTTTTTACAACTCTAAAATACATGACAATTGTAATTATAAAAAATATATATTTTTTCATTTTTTTTTCATTATTTACAAACTTGTTGGTAGTAACATACCCTTTCATTATAAACTTACTTTACCTATTATACATGTATAACAGTGATGATATTTATGATGAGTATATTTCTTATATTCACATTATATATTATATATGAGATAAGGTAACTTTTTTATGAGGTTAAATATTGTGTTGATATATTGTTTTTGTTATTTATAAAATTTTAATTATCATAATTTAGAGTTTAAAATCATACTAAATAATTAATTTGATATATATGACTACTAACGGTTTAGAAATAACATATATGCAATTACGAAAGTTTAAAATGAATATATATGCAATTATAAAAGTTTAGAAATGATATATATGCAATTAGTAGTTTAAGTTAGATATAAATATAATTTTTATGTTTTTGAAAAAATATATGTATAATTATAAATTTGAACTAGATATATATGCAATTTTAAGATTTTGAAAAGATATATACGCAAACCTTATTAAGGTTGTGCTTGTTTTCTCAAAAAGATGCTCTTAATAGCTTCTGAATCTGAACCGTTCAGACGCGGTCACACATTTTGGCTATTCAGACCGTTGTTTTTTTTTTTTTTTTT
>LBNU01024821.1:68410-92910 GCA_014162995.1 Artemisia annua | reverse complement strand
CACAAGATTTAAAAGAACAAGTAGAATCATTTGACTCATTGGATACCTCAGAGTCATAACCAGATGATGAAGAAGCATAGGCCATAAGAGCAAAGTTATGCCCTGGAGTCTTCACTTCAGCAATGAGACCTTGATGTGGTTCTTCTCCAGCCATGTCACTCCAGTCATAGTCACCTAACCCATCACAAGACACCAAAGCAGTAGAAGGCTTTGACTCAGTATCAATCTTCTTGGGAATTTCTACTATCTTCTTTGGAGCTCTGCATTCCCTGGCAAAGTGCCCCTTCCTATTGCAGTTGTAGCACTCCATCAAGGATTTGTCAAATCCCATGTTACCCTGAGGCTTGTACTTAAGCTATTTCCCAATTCTCTTCAAGAACCTTCTTGCTCTCAAGGTTAACATAGCCATCCGCCACTTCAAATCAATCTCTTCAAGAGCATCAGGATCAATATGATCAGCATCCAGATTTAAAAATCCTGTAGTAAGATCAGCCAAGAAAGCACAAATAGCAGCATCACTCATATTATCACTGTTGTTAGAACCAGCATCAGAGTTGCTAGTGCTAGCAGCAGAGTGAGTGTCTAAAGAGTTAGAAGTTTTGGAAGACACAAAAGCTATATTCTGAGCTGCAGTAGATTAAGTAGATGAATTAGATGAGAGATTCATCTCAGCTTCATATACTTTCAAGTTGTTGTATAGATTATCCAAGCTCATTGTTTCAAAATCAGCTTTGTTTGTCCACACAACAGTATGCAGGCTCCATTCTGGTGCAAGGCTTCTGAGAAACTTGAGATTAATATTTTCTTCAGGAACTGTGTAGCCCACAAGCTTCAAGTGGCTTATAAGCTTTTGAAGCCTGTTATAAGTTCCATCAAGATTCTCTCCACTTAAAGAAGTGAAGTTTTCAAACTGATGCTTTAAGACATTCTTCCTTGACTTTCTAGTAGCATCATTGCCACCAAACCTTGTCTCAACAGCATCCATAAGAGTTTTAGCAGTCTCACAGTGTTCAAAATCAAGCTGATACTCATTAGGTATCCCCATCATAAGAATACTGTGAGTCTTGATCTCCAGCTTTCTTAGATCTTCATCTTCCTTGCTTTTGATGAGTAACTCCTTTCCATCAACAACCTTAGGAAACTTGTCACCTTCCAGAACGACATTCCACATCTTGTGGTCAATCATGCGCATATATTGCTTCATGCGCATCTTCCAAAGCTCATATTCTCCTTGCTTGAGCATTGGCACCTTGGAGGCAGTAACCATATGTGTGTCATCACCCATGGCTTCAGTTGTTGTAATGAACAGAGTTTAAGAGTACTTGAGTTCTTCTTGATCACAGCTTCTAGATCACAAGCTCTGATACCATTTGTTGATCCCAGTTGAGCAAACGACCTTGTATAGAAGCTGACTTGAATTGTAACTTAAACAACACGCGGAATATATTGTTTAACTTAAGATGAACACAAGAACAATTGATTTCACACTTAAACACTTCAATATATTAAATACGAGCACTCTTACAATGCTAGGGTTTTACAACCTTGAAGTGATTCGACTTTTCTAAGGCACGTACATACTCTAACCCTAGGGATCTCCTTTTATAGACAAGGAACCCTACACGGTTTACAATGACTTCTTACACAAACAAACAATATTCTAAACCTATAAAATATTTAATACAATCATTACTATAATTACAAGACTCATTCCTATAATAAACTCTGAGAAGCAGAGTCTTGCAATTCTCTTCAGCAACACTTTCACACTAGCATCAGAGTTATCTTCCAGCAGCAGATTCAGTCAGCAACAGATTGACATTATTTAGAAGCAGAGTTCCTAAAACCCAACAATCTACAACGGTAACTTTATTTTGGGAATTGATTTTATCATATCTTACCCAATTTTATACCCTTAACGCTCCCACCAATTTTTACTCTCATTCTTATACTTATCCATTCATACATTCCACGATCATCACATCTCTCACCAATTCCACTTTCCCCTACCATCTTCTTCTCCAAACATCAAACAATGACTCGTGAAACTTATAGCAAACATAATATGATCGCTAATTTGGACAAGACATCGGAGAATGTTAATTTTCATGATATCATCGATTTTTTAACCTGGTCTTCAATCAACTACGCTCTTTTGGTCAATCCTGATCTTATTGGACCATGGATTCAACAATTTTGGGCTACTACTAGATCTGGTGTACAAGATGACGATTCTGTCATTCATGCGAAGGTTGCTAGGATCAATTTGGTACAAGCATTGCTTCTGCTTTAGTGGGATTAGCTACCAATAAACCATTTAATTTCTCAAGGATGATTCTTGATGGTATGCTCTCTCACATCAATAATGGTTCAACATTCTTGATGTATCCTAGGTTTGTTCAATTATTCTTGAACAAACAGCTTGAGGATCCTCCTAAGCCTCCAAGCTTTTTGCCTGCTATTGTACTTCCCAAGAAGGTGTTCACATTCATGGCTACTAACAGCATTTTGTTTTCTGGAAGAAATACACCTTTAACTGATTATATCTTGGAAGTAGCACAGGCTGTTAAAGAGGAAGCTGGTTCATCTAATGATACAGACCATTCAGACTCAAGACAAGGTACTGCTTCTCAAGGTACTGCTTCTCAAATGAAACGAAGAAAGCTAGCTGATACACGAATTTCGCTCGTTTGATACACGAATTTTGACCAAAGTGAAACGAAGAAATCAAATGAACGAGATAACTCAAAACGTGTCTAAACATTCCTTAACGCCTCTTGAACTCACCAATGACTTCCAACCTGACAAGAATGCATAGTATAATGTCAGGGACGCACAGTGTACCTCACTTACACATTCCCTTTGTGTTTTATTTCGATTGGACAAGGAGTTGGTGCCACCCCATGCAAACGATCCAACACATTCACCTTGGCTTCTTTCTCTTGTCACAACACTTCACAAGCTCTCCTATAACTATCCCATGCATTCTCAGTTGGTATCACAAGCTCATACGTACATTAAATCAAATTGTGTGAAGTGATTGTGAACGAGTTGGGACGAGAAGTAAAACGAAGCGTACGAGTTGTAGAAGTGATCCAAGGAAACCACGTTAGCTCATCTTGAACCTTTGGTGGGTCACGAACCACTCTACATTCACCCTTTGTTCCAATTCGAACCATACGTGAGGGATACTCCACCCCAAGTGGTGAGGTGAGAAAGGAGAAACTCATATTTCATTTCGCTATATTGTTTTTCGTACATTTTCTATCTCATTTATTTCGTAACCTAAAAACACGACACATTATTTTTATTCGATATATATAAAGTTTAGTACGTGGTGTAACCATAATAACAAACATTCGATCATAATACTAGTAAGGAAATGACACGTTATAAGTGGCCAAGACCTATTCGATATAAAAGTAAAACACTTAGTAAAATTTTCTAAGTCTTTAGAATAGTTTCGAAAATGATTTCGACAAAACACTTTGGCCTCGTTATTTAAAATCTATACACACGACCTATACTTTTTATGATTCGACCTCATTAACAGCTTGGTGAACAATCAAGAAGCACTTTTTATTCGAACTAATAAGCTCATATAAGCTGATTCCTAGACCCATTTTGTAGCGACCAAACTCAATTTTTATAAAACTTATATAAGTTAACGTGGGCTAATGTCAAGCCCATTAAGCTTATTTAATGTACTGGGCCTGGGAGCCCAACTCCAACAGTTTTGTACTCCTAAAATGAGCCCAAGCTCAGGCCCAAACACCCCGTGAGCCCATTGGACCTAAAAATGTTAATGGGCTTTACTATTAGCTCGTTAAGGCCCAATAAGAGAAATAAGTGATTTATAAGCTAATAAGCAGTTGAAATAAGTTATTTGGAATGTCATGAGCTTATTTAAGAAGTAAAAATGTTAAACTTTGAATTTGGTGAATTTTGGACTAACTTTGCAAATTATTCTTAACCGGGGACTAAAAGTGTAAAAATTGTAAACTTATGGTAGAAACTGTAATTTCTGAAAATATAAGTCCTAAACTGTTAAAAATGATATTTGGAGTTGAAAAATGTAAATAATGATATTATTTGGACTTAAAATGAAACGATCGTTAACTTTGGACTAACGGTGAAAGTTTATATTCGTTAAGGTTATAAATGTAAATTCTGGAAACTTAAGGGATTTTCTGTAAATATTATTTTTAATATTAATGATTATATGGAAGAACGTGTATTCGGATTAAAGAACGGAATAAGTTCTATATATACGTTATATAATAAATATTAACGATATATAACGAAACGTACTATATTTCTTATTCGTGAATTATTCATTATGATGACTTTCCGTCAATCATCGATCAATGTACTTACAAGTTTGCTTTTGAACTTGAAGCATTTAACAAACACGAGATTCGTTCGTAATTAAATAACTAATATTCGCGATAAAACCGGACTTAGACTATCAAACTGAAACTTGCATTATCTTTTAGGTTGTGTGTGAAGCCGTTTCCTTGCTTTGTTGAGATTACGATACAACTGTACTACTGAGGTGAGTTCATAGCCCACTTTTTAACTGTTTTATGTGGGGGGATACATGCTTAAAAACCGAACACAAGTCTTTTATTTTGGTATTGATATACCGGCTGACCGTTATTATTGCTTAAGTAGCTATTGCCAAAAGACCCTCGATCATGAACCTTAATCACTTGATGAGTGAACGTAAATAACTGTGAATAGATCTATTTGGGGCTGACAATCCCCGTTTGGTCGTTGGAGAAAACTACCAAACGCACATTATTTTGATGACATAGGTTACTGGCAAAGACCTATCTTGAGGGCATATTATTATTATATTGCGTCATATTATTAAATATGATTGGCTGTCAAATCGTTGTGTGTCATGAGCTTAATGCAATAACGGGTATTTGTGAATTCTTTTCAACTTGTTTGATTGCATACGTTTGCAATAAATGACTATATCTTGTGTTCAACTGTTTAACTTTCAAACCTATGAATATCACTCAACTTTATGTTGACTTTTAGCATGTTTATCTCAGGAACTAAACAAGAAGAATTATGAAGGCACGGAGTGGGCATGTGGACTTAAACAAATACTTTGTTTTATAATAAATGTGTTGTTGAAATGTGAACATCTTAATAAATGGTATTTTGAAATAAAGTAAACTTTTAAACATCACTTTGTGTTGTTTCTATGATTGTGAAAAGATCCTCGAAGTAACACCCAAAAGTCTTCCGCTGTTAAAATAAAGTCTTCCGCTGTTAAATTATAAAAATCTTCCGCTGTCATGGTTAAATTTTGGGGGTGTTACAAAATGAAGAAGCTCACTATGATAATACAGACACACTACTTTTTGACGATGTTGTTCCTCAAGATACTGTTGAAAGAAAGAGTGATGAAACTGAGCAGATTAATCTTGTAGATGAACATATTGTTATTCATAGTGGAGATACAGAAGAGATAGATTTAGAAGGTAATGGTCATAGTACTTCTCTTCAAGGTACTGCTGAACAAGGTACTGTGGCTCAAAGTACTGTTAGGCCTTATTTGATTACACCAAGAACTTTGGTCCTTCAAATCCAATTCAGCAAAAAGAAAGTAAGGCACAAAGTGATGATGGTAATGATGATGAGACTGTTGAGGCAACATGATCAAGATCTCCTAATGTTTTGATAATGACAAATAAACCTTCGAAACACATAAAACGTCAAAGGGTAGCCTAATTCCCCGAAACCTCATGTCTGCTGCTGGACCGTTGCCCGCGCGCTGACACGAGGGTGACGTGCAAGGCGTCTGTGAGATTTCAGGCGAATTTTCAAAGTCGGCTTTCCCCTTACCCGACAAATGTGGATCTTTCAATTCAGGTATGTATATGCTATGTGCTTAATTGAGAACACTCGAAACGAGTTTTGAGATTTGAGAGATCATACTTTTACAACACCCACTTTGGGAAAATGCCAACTTATGTTTTCTAACTATTGCCTCTAGCCAAGGCTTTTCTAAAATTAGGGAGCTTATATATTTCACGTAACAACACGTGAAAGCATCCATATGCTCATATCCCGTACTTACGTCTTCTCTAATCACGTAACGGGTTTACTCCCTTATTTGTCAAACTAAGTCAAAGGTCACTTTGCGTAAACACATCCTTACCCACTTGGGTTATGCTTTACATCAAGGCAAAGCATTTGACTCGTTTGTACCAAGGTGTTAGTTGAGAACGTCGAGTCGTGGAAAGTCATGAGATATGAAACTATGGATTCTCGACGTATTGTTACTTGGATATATAAGTAACTTATGATTTTCTAAAGTTATAATCTTAATTGTCAAAACACTTTTCTACTAATGACAATTAGTTTATTTCTTTACTTAATTACTTTCTTAATTTTCCTTTTAAATCAAATTACCACTTTTCCCTAAAACCACTTACTTGAAAACTATCAAACCCAAAACCACTTACATCAAACCCTAAACCACCATATCTCCCACAATCTCTCCCAAAATATTCTCTTACATACTCCCTTACATATTCCTTACACGCACATCACCTCTTTTGTACCTTGTGTCCTCCTCACCCAAACACACATTCAAAATACACACACTTCACTCACATACTCTTCTTTACACACACTTGCATATACTACCCCTATACACCTATACACTTCACATACTCCCACACATCTCATTCAAAATACACACACTACTAACACCCATACACACACTAAAGTACACATCACATCTAACTCTCTTACACACCCGTTTATTCCTTACACACTTTCAATCTCAACCTTTCATTCTCTTAAACCATCTCAACCCTCTATTCTTTTAAACACATGTTTTTAATCCTAACCATCCAATTCAAACCAACTCATCTCAACCATCCACCCTCTTACAACCTTACATCTCTTACATAACTTCAATCACAACCCTCCATTTCAAATCAAACACATCTCAACCCTTCATCAACCCTTTCCCCCCAAGCAAAGGAATATACCTTGGAATATCCTTACCCTAACCCAACCATGATTCTCCTCACACCCAACCATGGTTAAATCTCTACACTTAACCCATTTCACACCCAACCATGGCTAACCTTCTAAACCTTTAAACCTAACCATAGTTACACCTTAACCCTTCCCTTGTGGAATATTCCATGGCATATTCTCTTCTCACTTATGCCATGTGAGGAATTACATTTACACCCCTTCCAAATTACCCTATCTAAACTTCTCAACCTTGGTAATCTGTTTTTCTCTTTATCTATTTCACAAAATGTTTTTCAAATTGGCTATTTAAGTTGGTAAACCTTAGATTGATTAATGTTAAGGTTTAGTGTGAAGTACAATTGGGGGTTTAGCAAGGTAAGGTATTTATAAGATCAAAACCTAAGATCTTGGGAAAAAGTTACAGAAGCCTGCCGCGCTGCCCGCGCGGGTGACGCGCCGGCCTAGGTAAATTTTCCCAAGTTTTGGGTTTTGCCTATAAATACCATGCCTTGCCTCTTGTATTCCTCACCCCTTTCCATTCTTCTTTCTCTCTAGATTCTTTCTCTCAAATACTTTCTAATCTCTCTCAAATCTCTCTATCTCTAATATTGTGTTCTTGATTTTCATATAACATCTTTGAAAGAACACATCTTCTTTGCAAGGGAAGAATCACAAGAACTTAATCCACTCTTGTGATTGTGTCGAGGGTCTTCTTCTACCCTTTCTATTACAATCGAGTCTCTAGGTTAGGTTAGGGCTTGATTGAAAAACAAACAATCTTTCTATCTTTCATTTGTTTGTAAGGGAAGTCTTGTGTCTTTATGACCAAGCCTAGATCATTGGGGATCTAGTTGGGGTTTGATACTTCCGGGTGGAAGTCTTGGTTGTGGTCTTGGTGACCAGTTAGTTAAGTCGAGTCACGAGGTTCTTTGGGTGGTTTCCGAGGGCGGAATACCATTTGGGTAGTAACTCCTTCTTTGTGAGCATCAATATTGTTGAGTATTGGTGGAGTGAATTGTAACGGTTTGTCGTCCACCGAAAGGATTATACTAGTGAATAGTATCGTGTCGTGGATTCGCAACTGGACGTACGGATGGTATAAACCCCCCATCCGGAACCAGTATATATCGTGGTGTTCTTTACTTGCTTTATATACTTTGGTTGTGATTGTGATAGTGGTTGTTATTGTTTAAGAACACTTGGTGTTCTTCTTGGCTTAAAGTTTTTAAACATCTAAAAAGCCGAAGAAACCGTATTCACCCCCCTCTACGGTTCTACAATTGGTATCAGAGCGGTATACTCAAGTTTTTGAGCGTTAAAACCTTCCCGAGAAGTCGTTTTAAGTCAAAAACTTCTTTTCCAAAAATCTAAAATCCTAACTAAGATTTTTGGTAAAGTTGAGTATAGATCCATGGCTCAAGAGAACTACGCGGAAGGGTGCTCTATGCAAAGACCACCTTTGCTAGAAACCGAAGGTTTTTGTTTTTGGAAAACCCGGTTTGAGACCTATGTTAGGTCCAAGGATCTTGATCTATGGGAGGTCATTCAAAATGGTGACTTTGTCTTCGAGATGCTCGACTCGAAAACCAAGTTGATGGTTGAGACACCATACTCGGAACTTAAAGAAGATGAGAAGAAAAAGCTTGTCAAAAATCAAAAGGCCAAGATGTTGATATACAACGCTCTACCTCGAAGAGAATTTGAAAGAGTGCACGTGTGCAAAACCGCCAAGGAGATTTGGCACTCACTTATCATCACTCATCAAGGCAACTCTCAAGTAAAAGATTGCAAGATTGATCTTCTCATACAACAATATGAGAAGTTCACAATCGCGGATGAAGAAACTATTGATAATGGTTACACAAAGTTCAATGCTATTATCACTAGTCTCACGGCTCTAGATCCTAGCTTCTATAACAAAAACCATGTGAGGAAGTTTCTTCGTGCACTTCCTTTAAAGTGGAGGCCCAAAGTAACGGCCATTGAAGAAGCCAAGAATTTGGCGGAACTTCCTCGTGACGATCTCATCGGGAATCTCAAGGTCTATGAATTGATTCTTGAAAATGAAAAGTCTAGCACCAAAGACAAAAGGGAGAAGGTAAAGTCTTTGGCTCTTAAAGCTAAAGTCACTAGTAACCAACCTAGTGATGAAGGTGATAGTCAAGATGGTAGTGATGAAGATGACAAGGCGGATGACGAAGAATACAACCTTATGGCCAAGAACTTTTGGAGGTTCTTTAGAAAAGGTGGTAACTTCGGAAGAAACAATAGGTTTGCTAATCGGGTAAATGGTGGAAGGAATAATTTTGGTGGAAGAAACAACTTTGTTGCAAGTCGCGGTAATGACAACAAAGTTGGCGAAAGCTCAAGGCGGACTCAAGGATGATACAATTGTGGTGAAAAGGGTCATTTCATCAATGAATGTCCTAAGCGAAAAGAAAATAAGGCATTCGTTGAAGGAGCATGGAGTGATAGTGAAGATGATGAGCAACCACCAAAGGAAGCCACTTGCCTCATGGCTCAAGAAAAACTTGAGGTTTATCTCAAAAGTGATCTACAACCGGACGAGTGAATAGTGGATAGTGGTTGCACTAAACACATGACCGGGAATAGAAGATTGTTCACTTCTTACATGGAGTATAACGACAATCAAGTCATTTTTGGAAGCAAACTTAACGGCAAGATTGTAGGCAAAGGTAATGTCCTTCATGACTCCATAGAGATCTCCAATGTTGAGCATGTTAGGGGTCTTAGCTTTCATTTGATTAGTGTGAGTCAATTAAGTGATGATGATTGTGAGGTTAAATTCACTAAAGTAGATTGTACTATTAGTAAAAATGGTGTTGTGTTAGCTAAAGGTATTAGGAGAAATAACTTGTACACATGCAAGTTAGGAGATAATTCTAAGCAACACATATGTCTCACGTCCATGGTGGACAACTCAACGCTTTGGCATAGGAGGTTAGGTCACGCCAATATGAGGTTAGTCCAAAACCTAGCTTCCAACGAGCTAGTACGGAATCTACCAAAGTTGAGCTTTGAAAGACATTATTGTGATACATGTCTAGGGAGTCAAGGACAAGGAAATAATAGAAATAAAAATGAAGTGTCAACTAATAGGTTTTTAGAGTTGGTACACTTGGATTTGTATGGTCCATCTCCAATCCAAAGTTACGGAGGAAACTTCTACACTTTGATGATTATAGATGACTATTCAAATTATACATGGGTCTTGTTCTTAGAAAATAAAGAAGGAGTCTTAAACAAATTTGACATCTTAAGAAAGAAACTAGAAAACCTACTTGATTGTTCAATTGTTTCAATTAAAACTAATCATAGTAATGAATTTGATAAGATGCAATTTGGAACCTTTTGTGAACAACATGGAATATCTTATAACTTATCGGGCCCGTTCACTTCTCAATCGAATGAGATTGTTGAAAGAACACATCGTAAGTTAAGAAAGATGAGTCGAGCTATGCTTGATGAACAATCCATCCCACAAAAGTTTTGGTGTCATGCCCTAGATACCGCTTGTTATATCTTTAATAGAGTCTATATAAGGAAAGTGATCAGTAAAACACCTTATGAAATACTTAGGAATAGAAAACCATCCCTAGAGTATTTTAGAGTTTTTGGTTGCAAAGTATTCATACTTAACACCAAAGAATACCTCACCAAATTCGACCCAAAGTCGTATTAAGGTGTTTTCTTAGGATACTCCCAAACAAGTAAAGCATACATAGTGCTTAATAAGGAAACAATGAGGATTGAGGAATCCCTCAATGTCACCTTTAATTAGAGCATGCCCGAGCCCAAACTATCTTCTTCGTTAGAAGATGACATAGTTAACGAACATGTAGTTCAAAATCATGAAGGGTCACCTACATTACAAGTTAAAGTTTCGGATGACGGCGATCCTAAACATGTGAGAGAAGCGAGGGGTCATCCCATTGAACAAGTCATTGGTGACTTAAATAAGAGAACTCTTAGATCACAAACAAAACAAAATTAGGTCTTGGCATGACATTCAAAATCCAAATTGTTATGGGATAGGTCTAGATGATCATGGTGGACATGCATCTTAAGAGAACAATCTTTTGAAGCTTAACAATGTGTCTAGAAGTTCTTTAAACGTTCATAGAGCATGTGTGTCTTTGTACCTAGGACTTGTGTGAAGGCATGGAAGGAAACATTAATTGTCTCCAAGAGGAAAGGTATGTATTAACTCATCATTCAATAAATAAGTTATAATATCCTAGATCCTACATGTCTATACTATATGTTTGAACAAGAAAACTTGACACAAATTATCTTGATTCATCTCGATAAATTTGATTATGTTAAGTTTCCAAGATTGGATAAAATGTCAAA
Source organism: Artemisia annua (assembly GCA_014162995.1). Taxonomy (NCBI): domain Eukaryota; kingdom Viridiplantae; phylum Streptophyta; class Magnoliopsida; order Asterales; family Asteraceae; genus Artemisia; species Artemisia annua. The sequence goes on along the minus strand of LBNU01024821.1, from coordinate 81,525 downwards.
ACACAATTTACACTTGTGTTGAAGATCTTATATCTAATTCTACTTGTTCTCCTTATGTGATAAATACATGTTGTATGCAAAAATATTGAGTAATATTATCTTCTATTAATAATGTGTTTCATGCATAGTTTTGGCACATGTATAGGAAATTATAGTAACTAGCATAAGTTCCTAGTTCACTCAACCAAATCTTAACTAGAAGTCTTATCTCTTCCCATTAACTAGCTCATATTCATGATTACCTTTCTTCTTGAGCCTTGCACCATTTCAATCACTAGAGAATCTTAGTACTATTCATATTAATATTTGTTGGATAATAAGAAGTTATTAACCATACCTAATCTCATCTTATGCTTATTTAAAGAAATGAATCTTTTCATTAAGAATCACACCTAAAAACTTCAATCTAACAAAATGAGTAATCAACCAACATCACCCAACAATGTTCTTGAAAATTTCATACTCTTAAGTAATGAGTCTAACTCATTGAGTGCTCACAACGGAAGCCAAGAAATTGTCAACAACAATGTTGTTCCGCAAGCTCCAACAATGAAAGTTGGAATGGGTAAAGGCTTCTTAGTAAAAAATAATCAACAAATCAACCTAGAGACTCTATTACAAGATGACATTTGGGGGAACCCTAACAATGAACAAATCACTACATCTCCATTTAGGGGTATTGGTGATGAAAAGATTTGGGAAAATATAAGGAAGCCCTTAAGCCTAAGGGAATCATGCTATTTGTTGTGAAAATACAATCAATATGCTTAATGCCATCAAGGATTATCGCGAAGAAAATCGCGAGATGTTCAAATCCCTCCTTGACGGAGTTAAAATGCTTCAAGCATTGGCTTCGAACATGACGTGCATTGTACACAATGATAGGGGAAATGACACTTGTGATGACAACTTTGTTGATCACAAGAAATAATATCCGAGAATATTGTTGTATCTAGGTGTGTTGTAGTATGTGCTTTAAATGTCTTTTGTGTTCCTAGTATCTTGTAACATCTTCGGATGGTTGTACTACTTGCCTTCGGGCTTTTATAATAATACTCACACCTACTTGGTCATTATCTTGCTCAACATTTGGATATTGGAGTCATTTTGGACACTTATATATATATATATATATATATATATATATATATATATATATATATATATATATATATATATATATATATATATATATATATATATATATATATATATATATATATATATATATATATGAACTAACCCATGTTGCAAGCACCCAAATGGTGACCTAACCCATTTTGGACTTCCATATGTGAGGATTGCTTGGTTGTTGTGTATTGTATGTTTATGTAGCTAGGCCACCACAAAGGTGAGGCTCCTGGCCCATGGATCCCCGCAAGTTCGAAACCTGGCTTGATTGGTAATCCCGCCTTTTTGATTTGACAAAAGGGGGAGAAAGAAAGCAAAGTGAAGATCAAGCTCAAGAGCAAGCAAGGACTTCACCAAATTTACAAGGCAAGGTCAAGAGACGCAAAGCTTCACCAAAGGCGCGCTTGTCTTCGCTACGTTTGTAAGTTTTATTTGCTTTTGGATTTTATTTGTCATCATCAAAAAGGGGGAGATTGTTGAAGCAACATGATCAAGATCTCCTAATGTTTTGATAATGACAAATAAACCTTTGAAACACATAAAACGTCAAACGGTAGCCTAATTCCCCGAGATCTCATGTCTGCTGCTAGAGCGCTGCCCGCGCGATGACGCGCGGGTGACGCGCCAAGCGTTTGTGAGATTTCGGGCGAATTTTCAAAGTCGGCTTTCNAGATCTCCTAATGTTTTGATAATGACAAATAAACCTTTGAAACACATAAAACGTCAAACGGTAGCCTAATTCCCCGAGATCTCATGTCTGCTGCTAGAGCGCTGCCCGCGCGATGACGCGCGGGTGACGCGCCAAGCGTTTGTGAGATTTCGGGCGAATTTTCAAAGTCGGCTTTCCCCTTACCCGACAAATGTGGATCTTTCAATTCAGGTATGTATATGTTATGTGCTTAATTGAGAACACTCGAAACGAGTTTTGAGATTTGAGAGATCATACTTTTACAACACCCACTTTGGGAAAATGCCAACTCATGTTTTCTAACTATTGCCTCTAGCCATGGCTTTTCTAAAATTAGGGAGCTTATATATTTCACGTAACAACACGTGAAAGCATCCATATGCTCATATCCCGTACTTACATCTTCTCTAATCACGTAACGAGTTTACTCCCTTATTTGTCAAACTAAGTCAAAGGTCACTTTGCGTAAACGCATCCTTACCCACTTGGGTTATGCTTTACATCAAGTAAAAGCACTTGACTCGTTTGAACCAAGGTGTTAGTTGAGAACGTCGAGTCGTGGAAAGTCACGAGATATGAAACTATGGATTCTCGACGTATTGTTACTTGGATATATAAGTAACTTATGATTTTCTCAACTTATAATCTTAATTGTCAAAACACTTTTCTACTAATGACAATTAGTTTATTTCTTTCCTTAATTACTTTCTTAATTATCCTTTTAAATCAAATTACCACTTTTCCCTAAAACCACTTACTTCAAAACCATCAAACCCAAAACCACTTACATCAAACCCTAAACCACCATATCTCCCACAATCTCTCCCAAAATATTCTCTTACACACTCCCTTACATATTCCTTACACACACATCACCTCTTTTGTACCTTGTGTCCCCCTCACCCAAACACACATTCAAAATACACACACTTCACTCACATACTCTTCTTTACACACACTTGCACATACTATCCCTATACACCTATACACTTCACATACTCCCACACATCTCATTCAAAATACACACACTACTCACACCCATACACACACTAAAGTACACATCACATCTCACTCTCTTACACACCCTTTTATTCCTTACACACTTTCAATCTCAACCCTTCATTCTCTTAAACCATCTCAACCCTCCATTCTTTTAAACACATGTTTTTAATCCTAACCATCCAATTCAAACCAACTCATCTCAACCATCCATCCTCTTACAACCTTACATCTCTTACACAACTTCAATCACAACCCTCCATTTCAAATCAAACACATCTCAACCCTTCATCACCCCTTTCCACCCAAGCAAAGGAATATACCTTTGGAATATCCTTACCCTAACCCAACCATGATTCTCCTCACACCCAACCATGGTTAACTCTCTACACTTAACCCATTTCACACCCAACCATGGTTAACCTTCTAAACCATTAAACCTAACCTTAGTTACACCTTAACCCTTCCCTTGTGGAATATTCCATGGCATATTCTCTTCTCACTTATGCCATGTGAGGAATTACATTTACACCCCTTCCAAATTACCTTATCTACACTTCTCACCCTTGGTAATCTATTTTTCTCTTTATCTACTTCACAAAATGTTTTTCAAATTGGCTATTTGAGTTGGTAAACCTTAGATTGATTAATGTTAAGGTTTAGTGTGAAGTACAATTAGGGGTTTAGCAAGGTAAGGTATTTATAAGATCAAAACCCAAGATCTTGGGAAAAAGTTACAGAAGCCTGGCATGCTGCCCGCGCGGGTGACGCACCGGCCTCGGTAAATTTTCCTAAGTTTTGGGTTTTGCCTATAAATACCATGCCTTGCCTCTTGTATTCCTCACCCCTTGCCATTCTTCTTTCTCTCTAGATTCTTTCTCTCAAACACTTTCTAATCTCTCTCTAATCTCTCTATCTCTAATCTTGTGTTCTTGATTTTCATATAACATATTTGAAAGAACACATGTTCTTTGCAAGGGAAGAATCACAAGAACTTAATCCACTCTTGTGATTGTGTCGAGGGTCTTCTTCTACCCTTTCTATTACAATCAAGTCTCTAGGTTAGGTTAGGGCTTGATTGAAAAACAAACGATCTTTCTATCATTCATTTGTTTGTAAGGGAAGTCTTGTGTCTTTGTGACCAAGCCTAGATCATTGGGGATCTAGTTGGGGTTTGATACTTCTGGGTGAAAGTCTTGGTTGTGGTCTTGGTGACCAGTTAGTTAAGTCGAGTCACGAGGTTCTTTGGGTGGTTTCTGAGGGCGGAATACCATTTGGGTAGTAACTCCTTCTTTGTGAGCATCAATATTGTTGAATATTGGTGGAGTGAATTGTAACGTTTTGTAGTCCACCGTAAGGATTATACTAGTGAATAGTATCGTGTCGTGGATTCGCAACTGGACGTACGGATGGTATAAACCCCCAATCCAGAACCAGTATATATCCGGTGTTCTTTACTTGCTTTATATACTTTGGTTGTGATTGTGATAGTGGTTGTTATTGTCTAAGACCACTTGGTGTTCTTCTTGGCTTAATGTTTTTAAACATCTAAAAAGCCGAAGAAACCGTATTCACCCCCCCCCCCCTTCTACGGTTCTACAAAGGCCATTGCCAACATTATGCTTAATATCTGAAGACCAACAGGTATAAGCATTCCTGGAGTTGAACCAGGTAAAGCTTCACAGTCTTCTTTTCAACCTATTCAAGAGGTAGATCCAAAAGATAAAGGAAAAGGAATTTTGATTGAGAAAAAGAAAAAGAAGAAGAAGTATACTTTAGCAGATATAAGAGCTATTGAGGAAGCCAAAAATAAAGAAGCTGCTAGAAAGTTTCAGGCTGAATTGAATGCTGACATTGAAAGATCAAAGAAGCCTGTTGTTCAACCAAGAAGACTTCAAGGCATTGCTAAAGAGAGAAATGCCATGATGAGCTATCTAAAGGGTAGAAGTCTGGCTAGCATTATTCCTTTTGATTTTGAGAAGAATATTACTGTGAGAAGAACTTCAAAGAGGAAAAGAACAAGTAAAGATGATGATCAGCTACAGAAGAAGTTCAAGTTGAGAACAGATACAGTTGATGAGCTGAGAAACTATTGAAGAGTTGTTGATTTTGAGCATCCAGTTCCCAAAGAAGTTGTTGAGAAGAAATCTATAATCTCTTCATTTGAACTTGTTAAGGCATCAGAAGGAGATTATTTGATCTTTACAAGAGAAGATGAGAGATTTACAGCTTTTAGTGTGTTGAGGGATATATTGCACATGATAGACAGAGAAGACCTATACCATCTATATCAATTGGTGCAAGCATATTTTGAGCACATTCCACCAAGAGGAGTAGGCTTAATCTTACTGGGTAATCTTACAACAATCTGGGAAACAAAAGAAACAAGTGATGATGCTCTCTGTGATACTCAAGAAGATTGGGAAATCATAAGATGGAGATTCTTTGAATCATCAGGAGTGCATCTACTTGAGTTAGAAGATGGTACCATGATTCACATGCTAGCAGAAAGGAGATACCCTCTTACAAGAGATCTCATGATCAGAATCCTAGATCATGGTATGGAAGTTGAAGATGAGAATGACACAACACTTATGGTGATTGAGTTATTCATCAAATGGACAACTTCAGAGGATGATGAATGATTATTGGTATGGTTTTGGTTATATAAATCTTTTTGAAAACTAAGTACTTTATTCAAAGTACTACTACTAGACAAATAGTACTTTCTCAAAGTACTGCTTGCAGCATAAAACCAGTAAAGTTTTTGAAGTTAAATGATTAGTAATTTTTGAAAGGTGCAAAAACTTTTTGAAGCACAAAATAAAAGCAACAGTTTGTTTTGAAAACACATGATGTTAGTACTTGTACTACACAGCAAATGGAAAATTCAACTCACCGTGTTTAATAAACAAGAAAGAGTTTGACTCATCATGAGGGTACGGCTCTGATGTGATTATCAAATCCGTTTTTAGTTGACAATTTACTAAAAATTGTATGGTTTTCAACTCACCATATCTGTGAAAGTGAAGAGTTGGCTAGCCCACAAGATAATGGCTTGTGGTAAAGGCTGTGGAAAATCCATTTATATGGTAATTAGCTCACCATGGTAATGATTGTACTAAAAGAACTAGCTAGTCCAAAAGCAAACGGCTCTTGGTAAAGACTTAACAAATCCGTTGATAGCTGATGATTTGCTAAAAATCATATGGTTCTCAATGTACCATGGTTCTTAAACCTAACCATTGGCTACTCCAGAGTTAATGGATTTGGTAAAGAGACATCAAATCCATTAATTTTCAATGATTCACCTCTCACAGGAGTTTATACACCTGGATATGATGAGAATAGTATGAAAGTTTATGATCTAATGTACATTTTGCCATATGTTGCTGAGTAGCTGCAAATCTTATTTGCTGTAAAGACTGTTGCTCATAGTTGCTGATAAAGAATATTGCGGATAAAGAGTACTTTGATGCTGACAATGAAAATAAAGAATCTTTCCTCAAAGACAAATACATTGAAGATAAAGAACTACAAAGGAACTTGAAATCAAGCAAGTAGAATTCAAGTTAGGGGAGGATTGTTGGGATATGAAGATCAAAGTACTGCTGAAGATCAAAGTACTGCTTACAGTCAAAGTACTTCTGCGTTGAAGAAAAGTCAAAGTACTTCTATCAAAGTACTTCCATAGTTAAAGGACTGTTATGCAAATCGTTCAAGGATTATTATGTAAAAGATAATTATTAGTTTAGAATATTCTAGAGTTAGTTTACTTGTCGTACAAAAATTGTAAACCGACTAGGGTTTTCCTTATGCCTATAAAAGGACCCCTAGGATGGTATTAGAGATATACAAGTACGTGCAATATTAGAAGAGTTATTATGCGATTAGGGTTGTTAGTGAATCTGTATAAGAAGTAGGTTCAAAGTTTGGTTAATATAATCGTTGAAGTTGTGATTATTCTTCTTAGCTTTATTGAAGTAGATTCCGCATACTTAATAGAGTATATCAGTGTTTCATAATTAGTAGTTTTGGATTTATTCAAGATTGCTAAACTTATACAAGCTAAATAGTTAGTTTCGTCAGAGTATTACGATCCAACACGGGCAAAGAAGCCTGACCATGTAACTCGGCCTGCTGATCAGTTGCCAACTCTCAACCCGTTTGACTTACTTGATCCATCCTTCGTCTATTTAAAACGACCCTATTTCTGAATATTTGACCCAAATCAAGCCATTCATACATATCCTGTCATCACTGTCCATATTGCCCTGCTCACAATTCATTGCATTTGAGTAATCTGGAACAAAATTAAAAACCCAAAGGAATAGGCCCACATCATCCAAGTGAGGAATATAAAGGGGATGGAACTGCGTATAAAAAGAAGCTCAATATCAACCGACAAATTTAAATCATTGCTAAAAGATATAACTTCCATATACCCAATGAACTGTCTTAACCGTGTTGTTTTATGGTTGTGTTTTATGGCGCACATCATTCGACACGATCTCCACCTGATCTAAGCTCAAATCACGTGTTTCCTAATCGTCCTTGGCTGTGGGGCGATAGTTCATGTTGAGGATCCTCTAAAGAATGCCAACTTGTTTCATCAGAATCGGGTGACACTGGTTGTTGTTGTACCCCATAATTGTCATGAATAACCTTTATATTACAAACAAAAGGTTCAAAAACCATTGTAAGCACATTTTAAAAATAGAAAAATTATAGTCACCGTTGTGGAAATGGGACCTTGGCCAGTGAGTAATCAACATGATAGCAGATTTACATTCCTTCTAATCCACACCCATAATCAACATGGAACCATCTTCAATCAGACCTAAGATAACAACCTTCTTTGCACCTCCCTAAGATAATAAAGCTGAAACAAACAAATACAATGTTATGAAGAATTTTCTGTAAGAAAAAACATACTAAAATTATAATTGAACTTTCATATACTTGCCTTCAACTTCTCATGGATAACTTCAGGGATGTCATTAATGAGTCAAAAGTGGCATCAAGTGTGCTCAAACTCTATAGCCTACTAAATCGTTTTAAGTGATGAAAAACGTTCCATGTCTGATCATACGTGATTAGCTCATTGCCCGAGTATAGATAGTTTTCGGCTGTTAAAGCTCATGAGCTAATCGTTTTTACTGCTTGCTGCACTCGAAATAGTCAAATGTTACAACACTGATTATGTAAGACGAATAAATCACCAAGATACATTATGCATTGTTGACGAAGCTTTGATCTTCGACATTCTTTCAGATCAACCTCTTTTCCCTCTCCAATATCCAACCTGTAAGGTTAGCTACAAAAAGACAAGTGATCAATAAAAAGATTCAAAGTAATTCCAATGTAATGTAACCACTCAAACTCAGTGATTCATTGAGGCATAGTATAAAATGGTTAGTTTGTATAAAAGTAATCAACATTTTTGGAGCCAAAAAAATCAGATTCATTTCCAAAGTAACCCTTTTATAATATAGGATTTAAGATGACATCAATACTTATGAAACTATTTATTGATTTTGTATTTAATAATATTAACAGGCTTAAAAAAGTCATAATATCTAACTGATTGGCTAATAGCTCTACCCGCTAATCGCTTGTGGTAATGGTACCTCGGGTATTGAAAGCTTCTCATGAATATCAGTTGGTATTGTGTGAAAAATAAGCCCAATATACCATCTGGTAAAATATAAAACCAAGTTGCCGTATTTCTGATGGAAGACCACATTATGTATTCATCTGCATCTGTTTTATTGACCATGAATGCAGCAAGAGACATGTAACTCAGTGTACCCACCTGCATTCCAAGTTTCAAAACTGCAGATAGTTAGAAGAGAATGGTTGGAAAACAGCTCCAAAAAAGATTATTTCAGTGCAAAACATCCATATTTTCCTTGCCATCTTCTTCAAGTAGCAAAGTAGCATTAGTAGACATTGCAATGGCTTGATCAGCCTGCACATAATCATGTTAGAAAAAATATTAATTGCATGCTCACAAAAACTTGTACACTATATTTTTTTGTCATACACACAAAGACGATNCACTATACTACATCGGTCAAGTACACTGCCTGGTGGGGATTGCAAGCTTCTCGAGATCCCTCGACAGGTAAAACGAAGTGCGTGTTGCAATCCACGCGCATCAGTAATCAACATGATACCAGATTTACATTCCTTCTAATTCACACCCATAATCAACATGGAACCATCTTCAATCAGACCTAAGATAACAACCTTCTTTGCACCTCCCTAAGATAATAAAGCTGAAACAAACAAATACAATGTTACGAAAAATTTTCTGTAAGAAAAAACATACTAAAATTATAATTGAACTTTCATATACTTGCCTTCAACTTCTCATGGATAACTTCAGGGATGTCATTAATGAGTCAAAAGTGGCATCAAGTGTGCTCAAACTCTACAGCCTACTAAATCGTTTTATGTGATGAAAAACGTACCATGTCTGATCATACGTGATTAGCTCATTGCCCGAGTTTAGATAGTTTTCGGCTGTTAAAGCTCATGAGCTAATCGTTTTTACTGCTTGCTGCACTCGAAATAGTCAAATGTTACAACACTGATTATGTAAGACGAATAAATCACCAATTTACCTCTTCTTTTGGTCCTGACCTGACAGAATCACGTTCATCTAGGTGTAATTACAGGTCCAAGATACATTATGCATTGTTGACGAAGCTTTGATCTTCGACATTCTTTCAGATCAACCTCTTTTCCCTCTCCAATATCCAACCTGTAAGGTTAGCTACAAAAAGACAAGTGATCAATAAAAAGATTCAAAAGTAATTCCAATGTAATGTAACCACTCAAACTCAGTGATTCATTGAGGCATAGTATAAAATGGTTAGTTTGTATAAAAGTAATCAACATTTTTGGAGCCAAAAAAATCAGATTCATTTCCAAAGTAACCCTTTTATAATATAGGATTTAAGATGACATCAATACTTATGAAACTATTTATTGATTTTGTATTTAATAATATTAACAGGCTTAAAAAAGTCATAATATCTAACTGATTGTCTAATAGCTCTACCCGCTAATCGCTTGTGGTAATGGTACCTCGGGTATTGAAAGCTTCTCATGAATATCAGCTGGTATTGTGTGAAAATTAAGCCCAATATACCATCTGGTAAAATATAAAACCAAGTTGCCGTATTTCTGATGGAAGACCACATTATGTATTCATCTGCATCTGTTTTATTGACCATGAATGCAGCAAGAGACATGTAACTCAGTGTACCCACCTGCATTCCAAGTTTCAAAACTGCAGATAGTTAGAAGAGAATGGTTGGAAAACAGCTCCAAAAAAGATTATTTCATTGCAAAACATCCATATTTTCCTTGCCATCTTCTTCAAGTAGCAAAGTAGCATTAGTAGACATTGCAATGGCTTGATTAGCCTGCACATAATCATGTTAGAAAAAATATTAATTGCATGCTCACAAAAACTTGTACACTATATTTTTTTGTCATACACACAAAGACAATGATCAGTTTGATTTAAAAAGCTAACCATAATGGTTCAGAAAGCTCATCACTCATACACAAAAGATCTTAGGTAATCCTTTCGTAGTTTTAAAGACGCCGCCTGCGATGTGGACAAACCACAAAAGACAATTTCTATATTGAAATAAAGATTATATGTGAGGATTTTGTCACCAAAGAAGTAAAGTGACCTTAGATCAGATCTAACAAAAGAACTAATTATAGATGATCATCTTTTTATTTCGATTATTTATGGGTCCAATAGAAGCAACGTACCAGAAAAACTAATCATCCTTCCATTGTGCTCCTCGTTCTTTGGCTCTCATATAAATTATACTATAGAAAGTGGAATTAGTGTGATGTTTAACACCATGGTTTGGTCACGTTAAATAAAACATAACAATATACAATAATCATGATATTTAACCTCAAGACAAATACCGATTGTGCAGTGTGACCGATTATGCAGTGTGGAGAGAACACAACGTAGGCATGGATGAAACTATTTAAGAAAGCAAAATAAAAAACGATTATTATTATCATCAACATACACTTGACAGGTTTTTAATGGAGTTCAAGTTCATCCCTTCAAGCACACAAACAATACAAATAAATTATTTATGCATGTTTAAACATTAGTAATTGTGCATTCATATAATATTAATTTCATTAACATAATTTAATAGTATAGTACCTCTTGTATCTCCCCAAAGTGCATGTAAATGAACCTGCAAAATATTATGAGTTCTAAAGACACGACCAACGTGGAAAAAAAACTAAACAAAGAAGACGAACAACCTAGAAAAAGTCGAACATCTCTATTGAACCCAATATCTAGCAACATGTTAGGAATACGCTTTTTGTATAAGAAAGATTCGGTCACCCCAGATATGATTAAGCATTGTTTAGCTCGTAGTAGTTACAATAGTTAGTTAAACGTAGTTTAGAAGTAGATTAGTTCGCGGAAGAAGGACGGGTCTTTACCCACTGTATACTTGATCCGCAGCCCAAGTGGCAGGCCCAAGTGGCAAAACCCATGTACATATAAATACCCTCTCCATCCTTGGAGAGGGTAAGCCTTCTCATAATCTCATTTTCTTTTTTTTTGTTTTCTCTCTAAGGCTTCATCTCTTTCTCTCTCTAACTTTCTCTCTCTACATTTCTTTCTTTTCTTTCTTATGAATAACGAACCATAACCACATGTATGAGCATGTTTGTGATGTTATCTAGTGTTCTACAATTGGTATCAAGAGCCAAGGTTACATCCTAGGGATTGTAGGACTTGTGGTGTATGGTTTGTTTTGGTTTCTACTAGTTTAGGGTGGTTTTAACTCATTTTGGAACTTGTTCGTGGTGTTTCTTGTGTTCTTTCTTGTACTTCTAGGATTAGAGAGGTAATATTCATCTAGTTTATCAGTTGGTTGGACTAAATCTAACGTTTGTGAAGTATACGAATGGTTTTGGAACCTTTTTCTTGCCAGCGGTTTGCTCTACGTTAAGGAGTTCTTCGCAGCGGTTAACTTGGGTTTCAGCGGTTAAGTATTAGCGGTTAGTACAATCTGATCAGCGAACATTACGCTGTACGGAGTACTGTTTCAGCGGTTTCCCTCCAGCGGTTTACTCTTCAGCGGTTAAGTTACTAGCGGTTACTCTGTCAGCGGTTAGTATTATCAGTGGTTTGCTATCACAGCGGTCACTTTGTTCACGGTTACTTCCAACAGCGGTTAAGTGTCAGCGGTTAAGTCATAGCGGTTAAGTTCCAGCGGTTAACTAGAGAAGTGGTTAAGTGTTAGCGGTTTATCTTTGTCACAACAAGTTACTATATCAATGAGCAATCTTAATATGACAAACACGTCAGAGAGTGCCATCCCCGAGATTCTCAAACTGTATGATATGGTCGATGAACACAAGAAACCCAACACAACACATATGACAAATGATCTTGAACTATATGACAAGGATTCAGTAAGCTCTAACTCTCATGAGACAAAGATCAGTCAGTCACCCGTGCCATTCAGTAATGCAAAGGACTGCTCCATAGTATGCTTTCTACATCTTTACTCACACCGTTCGGTGCTTTTAAAGGGAACTGAATTTATTATGGGATACGAACGTGCATTTGCAACACTCTTTGGTCAAGATATTCAGATCTTCACAGACACAATGATTCTAAACTTAGATCAATTGCAACAACAGCTTGACAAAGGAATATCTTCCAAAACTGGATCCATAGCCGCTCTTAGTGTACTCAACAAACAAATCCAAATGTTCTTTGAGTCAAAACTCACTCTGCAGTATGATTTTTATAGTGAGATGACTAGAAGCTATTTTGCTAAACACACGAGAATTGAGGTTGACTGGTTCAGAGATACTCTCATCCAGCTCATGGATAATGTTAAAACGTTCATTGAGGAAAGAACACAACTCAGACACTTGGATGACGAGAAAGTGAAGGGTTCCCTGGTACAGTCATGTGATGGTATTGATGATTCGGGTGAAGCATTGGATGATGGGTTAAGTGTCACGATGAGTAAAGAATCAGCAAATGTTAAGATTGACAATACCACCAGTTCAGTGACTCTTGTCACTGGTATGTGCTATTTTACACATACATTTGACCTTAGTTTAAGTGATAAGAAGACCAAAAACTAACGTTAAACGCCAAAGATATCGTGTTTTTGTGTTTGTGACTGTGCAGGAAAGGATATTGCAAAAACGACACAAAAATCAACCAAAAAGCCCTAAAACGAGCACGAGATGTGGAAAAGTGTCAAAA
>LBNU01024821.1:27107-43381 GCA_014162995.1 Artemisia annua | reverse complement strand
CTTAAGATATGAAATTAACCAACAAAATGAAAGAGATACATAGGGTCCTATTTATAGGAGGAGGATAGGGCAACACTCCCTTCCTTCCCTATGTACTAAGTCGTGGGCTTTCAAGGCCCATTGGACACTTATTGGACTCGTCTTATAACCGAACGAGTATTAGTCTAAAACGTAACATAAAGTGATAAAACTAGCAACCTATTACATTTATTGAAATGACCGAGACTTGACTGAATAGTTGAAAACTATGATCCTAACACACGTTATTCTCAATAAAAGGAAATTATCGAGAAAAGTTGGAGACAATTATCGAGATCTCTGGTTCAAAGGAGACAAAGTATGTTTTCGATGTAGCTGAAAGGGATTTCGATAGTTTCACAATATTTCGAAAACAAACAAGTGATTTCGATAAATGGTGAAGTTCTCGATAACCTCAGTTTTCTCGATAACAAGTATCCAAAGTTTCGAGATTATACAATAACGAAACTATCCAATATGTCGAAGTGTTTTCTTTCTTATACAAGAGAGAAAAGCACTGAGTAAACAACGAAAACACTGAAGTATTAATATCGAAAGATCTCGATAAAAAAGGGTTTTGTGTTCTCGATAAAAAGGGGTTTTGTGGTTCTCGATAACTAGCCAAAACACAGATTTTTCTTTTGTGAGAAAGTAATCCTAAAACGAGTTTTTAATCCAAGATTCTTGTACAACTAGCATTAAAATGATGAAATCTTAATGAAAGTTGCAAACTTGAACTTTTTAACAAAAATTATAAAATTTTTGATAAATAGTACAAGTTTGTACGAATCTTAAAAAACCCAAAAATTTTGAAACTTTGTTGTTTGTTTTGGTTTCTAACACAAGTTTGTAATCAAATATGTGATAAAAACACAAAAGAAGCAAGAAAGTTGGAAATTTTTTGAATCTAACGAGACTAAGAACAAGTTTTGGGGCGTATAATCACAAAAAAATAAACTACACCTTCTTCTAGCAATTGATACCACTTGTTAGGTCACCATATTAGTAAACACAAGTAATCTTATAAGAGAAATGAGATGAGAATTAGACTTGGTTGATTAAGATCAATATGAAAGATGAAAGAACAAGAGTTTCCTTAAGATATGAAATTAACCAACAAATGTAATGAGATACATGATGTCCTATTTATAGGAGAGGGATAGGGCAACACTCCCTTCCTTCCCTATCTTCTAAGTCGTGGGCTTTCAAGGCCCATTGGACATCTTACTAAACTTAAACATAAACCATACGAGTAACTAAATAACGTAGCTAATTATGATAATACTAGCAACCTAGTTACTTTACTCCTCGAAATGACCCGGACTCACAATGATGATAAACTTGAAACTATCGATACCTAACAAGCGACAATATACCCTAACACGTATAATATACTACTATATTATACTACGTAATAATATATATACCTATATATATAACGCTATATCAATATACTATACCGTACTACATATATACATTATTAACATTACTACCATACTACATATACATATCTAGCTATAATATACATACTACATATCATACTCACCTATACTTACTGAAGTATGACCCTGATAGTCATAGACTACCCGAGCAGGTAATAAGTGTATACATACCCGCGTACCTGACTAGTTATGCAACTGCACTATACTTCATAGTATCCGTATATATATACTACCTGCCATACTATCGCTACTAATACTATACCTGACGTACGCCTATATATATATATATTATTTAATTAAATATTACACTCAAAACCTTATACTCTTGATATTTTACAAGAACCCATAACGAAACCTAATGTCTTACGCGATAAAACTTCATTTTACGACTAACCGGAAGAATAATCATTTTCAAAACAAAGTTTCCAAAAATAGAATTTCACACTCTTTATAAATATTACTCATAAAAATAACCTCCTCGTAACTTTCTAACGCTCAAATACTTGAACGAAGACTTGTCACGCAAAACCACAAAACACCAAAACCACACAAGTCATTTCCACACCACTAAGGCGATCAAAATGAACTTATCCCAATACCAACATTACTCAACTCACAACAATAACACCACACAAAGGGATTTAGTGCCAACACACTCTCATATCATACATATATCACTTCAATCACCTAAGACACACCAACTAAACATCAATCGAGTCAAGACTGTCAGTTAAAATGACCTGCTAAAACCACGGTTGTCACATCATCCCCTACTTAGGGAAATCGCGTCTAGAGATTTAACTACTCGAATCACCAGTAACATCAAGAAAAGAAAATTTATGGATATTTAAGCGGAATAATACCACACCATAAAACCATAAATCGTTAACAATTCTTATGACAATGTGGGATTCTACCACGACATAAAAAACTCACAGAGAAAGAACCACAAAATATGAACCAACTAGATACCCGAATTCACACGATAGAAAACATCCTGATACTCCAACGATACACGAAAATAGATACACTACCCCGATCAATAACACCAATGATCCAAACGACTTCTCACAGGTAGGTGCGATACCCCCGCATCTAACTTCCACGATCTAAATCCAACTACAAACGATCTACTCACCAACCACATCAGCAAAACAAATTTGAGTACTTAGATCTCATCTGATCCTCGCGTTCCCAAGTAAACTCAGGACCACGCTTCGAATCCCATCGTACTACTAACGCTATCTTACCACACTTCCACTGTTAACATCTCAATCCATAATCTCTATAGGTTCCTCGACAAAACGAAGGGTCCTGTTAACCTTAATCTCATCTAATGGCACATGCAAAATAGCATCCGCCAAACACTTCTTCCGATTAGATACGTGAAACGTATCATGCACACTACTTAACTCCTCAGGAAATTTCAACCGATATGCCACATGTCCAATCCTTTCTGTAATCTCAAACGGTCCTACATATCTCGGTGCTAACTTGCCTTTCTTGCCGAAACGCACAACACCTTTCCAAGGAGACACTTTCAACATCACAAAATCACCAACATTAAACTCTAACAGCTTACGGCGATTATCCGCATAGCTCTTTTGGCGATCTCTTGCGGCCTTAAGTCTTTCCTTAATCTGAAAGACTACATCCGTAATCTCTTGTACCAGTTCAGGACCAATTAGTTGGCTTGTTCCAACCTTTGCCTACAGAACAGGTGATCTACACTTCCTTCCATACAACATTTCAAACTGCACATTCTTAATAGTAGAATGATAATTATTGTTATAGGAGAACTCAGCTAAGGGTAAATACATACCCCAGTTTCCCCCAAATCAAACACACCATGCTTTCAGCATACCCTCCAATGCCTGGTTGTACGCTCACTTAGTCCATTCATTTAAGAATGATAAGTCGTACTCATCTACATAAACGCTCCCAAGGCTCTATAAAACATTTACTACAATCGCGAAGTAAGTATTTCATCTTGATATAAGCTGATTGACGCGACACTCCACGTCTCTCTACCAACCCATCAAATATAATGTCTTGCTAACTCTTCTACATCAAAATCTCCAGATATTTCTGGCTGTTGCATCATTCTAAAAGTTGTTGATATCAACCTTCACCTTCAAGCTTATCAAATACTTGCTCCTCAATACATTTCTTGCTAAGGTAATAATA
Source organism: Artemisia annua (assembly GCA_014162995.1). Taxonomy (NCBI): domain Eukaryota; kingdom Viridiplantae; phylum Streptophyta; class Magnoliopsida; order Asterales; family Asteraceae; genus Artemisia; species Artemisia annua. The sequence goes on along the minus strand of LBNU01024821.1, from coordinate 39,734 downwards.
CGTCTTATCCTTTCTAGGATGTATCAAATACCTTGTATGATTGATGTCCTCATGCTTATCAAATACTTGCTCCTCAATACATTTCTTGCTAAGTACAATCCTCCATATTCATTCCTTTCCATTAGCTGGTCTAAACCATATAATCATTCTTCTTACATGTTCTACTAGGGGAACCCATATTCGATCTAGGAAATATAGTCCACCACTCTCATTTCTCTCCATTTGTTGATCTAACCCACGCAGCATCTCAGCCATAGCATTCTCATCCTTGAGAGCTTCCTCTTGCTCTGCCAATATCTTACTCTTAATTCCTGACTGTAACGTCATGCTCATAGCTCGCACACGTTTAAGCTTAGTCCTCTCCTTCCTACTCAACACATCAGCCACCACATTCGCTTTTCCAAGATGATAGCGAATTTCGCAATCATAATCACTAAACAGTTCAATCCATCTTCTTTGGCGCATATTCAGCTCCTTCTGAGTACAAATATGTTGAAGACTTTTATGATCAGTGTAAACAATACTCATCGTGCCATACAAATAATGTCTCCAATTCTTGAATAAGTTCTAGATCATGAGTCGTATCATTCTTCTCATGGATCTTGGGTTGTCGGGAAGCATAAGCTATCACCTTCCCCTTCTGCATTAGTACATACCCAAAACCTTGATTCGACGCACAATACATACAAAATCATCTGGCCCATCAGGTAACGTCAGAATAGGTGCATTACACAAACTGTCCTTCAATGACTGAAAAGCCATCTCCTGTTCTTCTCCCCAAACATACTTCTTGTTCTTCTGAGTCAACAAAGTGAGGGGCTTAGCAATTTTCAAAAAGTTCGTTATAAATCTTCTGTAGTACCCAGCCAATCCTAAGAAGCAGCGTATCTCAGACGACGTCGTAGGAGCCTTCCAATTCTTGACCACTTCAATCTTACTAGGACCCACATGTACACCTCCACTATTCACCACATGTCCAAGAAAATGCACCTCTTGTAACCAAAACTCACATTTCGAGAACTTGGCGTACAACTTCTCATTCTTCAACAAACCTAGTATCAACTTCAAATGTTCTCCATGCTCTTCCTTCGTCTTAGAATAGACTAAAATGTCGTCAATGAACACAATCACGAACTTATCCAAATAAGGCTTACACACGCGATTCATCAAATCCATAACGGGTCCTAAAAGCTGTCTTCGGAATATCCTCCTCATACACTCTTAATTGATGGTATCATGACATATTACTTCAGCCTTATGCCTAGCCAACCAATTCATTCCTATTACCACATCAAAACTACCATGTCCGAAAGGTATTAAATCAATCTTAAACAAAACACCCTCCAACACGACAATACACTCACGAATAACCTTATCAACTTCCACTTCTCTACCCCAAACTATTCCCATCACAATAATCATCAAGCGAACTCATACCAGTGAACACTCACGCAAATACATTACAAACCAAGCAAAGAACGTAAAGACTCATTCGTACAACGGTCAAATTAAGATCATAGAAAAACACGATACCATCAGATCGCAAAACATTCCACAAAATCCAATTGGTGTGTAAATGAGGGATTAAATATCCGCACCAACTTATCACGAACCAACAGTACTCGAAGAATAATATTCATTCGCGGAATAAATGCAAGGAATAACCAAAGAAACGAACCAATATCCAACAAAATGAATCCGATTAACCAACACCTATCACGACGTCGAATAGAAAGAATATCGCATCTGTACCATCATGGTACGAATAGGGATGCCATCCAAAGAATTAGGTATACAAACAGAGAGTCTAGCAAATGAATCAACTTAAATATCACCACATTAGTACCAACCGATAATTGACGTATCAGCATATGATAGGTAGGATGGAATCTTACCACCTACACCTCCACATATAAATATTGCCCAAATGGTTAAGAGAATACTTATCTAACCATACAGCCATCATCAACATGATATCACATAACATCTACCACAACATATAACAACAAACATCAATAAATGTAATCATGGTCACAAGTCCACGTGTGTGATACCCTTATAATTATGTTCGCGACCATAGTTATATGACCTATTTCACACACATACTTACTTCCAAAACCACACATCTCAATGATAACGCAAATATACCACATATCATCTAATATACAACACAATCCATGCTATCATACTTGCAAGTCCACTTGTGTTGTGACACATGTATAATTATGTTGGCCACCATAATTATCTATTCCCCCTTTCACAAGTGTACTCCCTCCTATGACAACACTTCATGCAAACAATCATTTCACATGGGACAATTCCAACAATCACGTAAACCATATAATCAAAATCACTTGGATAAGATCGATCCAATACTCAAGAGTAATCGTGCTTCAACATGGCTCCAGACGGCAAAAGACAATATAAAAATTCCAAAACGTGACACAGAACAAAAGACGTCGCTCAACGGCTCAAACTCCATTCTCGCACTTGCCTCCCCACTCAGATCGGTTAAACTTACTACTCGCTGCGGACTCTAGATCCGAATGCACCCCATTCCATCCTAACTCCCCTACATCTTTACTCAACCACCCATTCCTGTTTCCTACATGTTGAGATAGTCGACAACATGCAAAACCATCTCTATTTCCTTCTTCCAATTCCGTATGATTCACAAGCGCATACAAATCACAAGGTTTAGACAAAACAACTTCTCCTTCCTATGAGAAGTGAGGACACTGCCTAGGGTATTTGGTAACGGCTCCATCTCCAGAAGTCACCGTGGTTACAAAGCTTTCCACTTCTTCTCCACCAACGTTTTCCATAAACATCCTCTCCTTGTCCGAGCATGGATACATGCTAACGGGAACTCGGATTCTGTGGTTAGTCCACTCATCCTACCACTTCTCTAGATAGCAAAATGATAGCCCAACGAAACTTCTTACGTGAGGGAAGTAACATACTAGAATTGACATATACTACACTAAGTATAGGGATCAAATAGACGTCCGAAACTCGACAAAAATATCTCATGAATTTACGAAAAATATACGTATAAAATACCATACTCATACATAGGCCCTAAATGCAACTATATGAGGGACTCCTAGGTTATAGTCTAGGTTAAACTACCTAATTCTCTATAACTAAGGCTCTGATACCAATCTGTCACACCTCGCCAAGGCAGAAACGCGAGTGTGTAACTTCATGGATATCATCACAACACCTGGTGCCTATATAGAGAATACTACATGCACATAAATATAGCAAAGTACAAACACAAAGTGTCATAACAATACCCCAAAATAAAATAACCAACAAAGAAATCCAAAGGTATCTTCAATAAATCTCAAAGTACCAAATGAAAAATATAGTCGTATCACAACCAAATTCAAATAAAGTCAAATCCAAACATAAACCAAATTCTTCTCATATGCAACTAAGTCTCTTCTAGTCGATGCTCTCAACCTTAGATTTAGAATGCTCACCTGAAAATAATGCTTAAAATGTCAACATAATGTTGGTGAGATTCATAGGTTTAAGACACACAATATCACACAAGGCAACCAGTTCACTGTGATTATAAAATATCGCTTGACAAATAAATATAGTTATCATACAAGCTACATGTATTCGCAAAACCAACCAACCACATAAGGCAACCATTGGGACGGAACGTGCCCACCGATCCAAATAGTTAGGACGAAACGTGTCCCCCGATCCAATCTTATCATCAATTAGGTCGCATGCGTGAGCAACGGGATAAGCATCCCCCCAATTGACTCCCATTATAACCACACAACAGTATCATCACGCAGCATTATCATCACACATAGCATTCACATGATAACATTATAAGTCCAAGCTTTTAAACCACACATAATCACAGTAACTCAAATCATTTATCACAAGCATCATTCTCATCCCAAGTTTAAAACAAAGTAAAAAGTGGGACTGTGAACTCACCTCAAACTTTGTAGCTTCCACAAACACAATCACAAATCTATATAACAAAATAAGTCCACGTTACACATGGCCAAGCTATAAGCTATAACCCATGTAATACGCATATGATGGATGCATATGACCCACCATGGATCTCCTAGACTCCATACTTACCATCACAAAACATTAATACTCACTAAATCCCTTGCACAAATAATTTCAGAAAACGCAGAATTTTAGGGTACATTCACCCACATAAAATCATGACCAAACAAGCTCCACAACTCACACAAAAAATTCACCGTGGTCTCTTATGAGTAGACAAGCTATCCTCAGAAGGCCATGCACTCTAAACACACCAAGTACCCATAAGAAAATCAAACTTTAATCAAAATAAAATACTTGCACAACTTTTTATCGCAAATCCTTCACGTGGGAGTCTAAGTACATATGAACTCAAATCCTCCAGAAGGGCAAACCTAGATTTCACTTTTTTATCCACAATTCACTATCAAAGTTATAACCTAATTTTGTCCCGGTTTAACAGCTTTGACACCTTAACTTGTAAAAATTGTTTGACCGACTTCCGAACCTCGAAATCAATCGTGGTCGGACTTTTTGGAAAGCTTTTTCACTGAACTACAATTTAGACTCAAAATTCGTGATCTAACTTGTGGAAAACTAGAAGGGGGGGGGGGTTGAATAGTTTTACGTCTTTTTAATTTACAAAACTTTGGTTATCAAAAACTTCGATTCTAGCTTTATGTGATCTCAACTTACTTGCATAATTATAAACAACTATATCTACAAGAGTATATAATGACAAGTATGTAAATAAGTAAGTAAAGAGATAAAGTTAGAAAGATAGCACCGTGAGACAAAGGATTTATAGTGGTTCGGCTACGAATCTCCTCTTCGTCCTACTCCACTCCCCGAGCACCCAACTCGGGAGTTTTCTTCACTATGTCAACAAGCTCCCTTATGGCAGAGAAAACCTTACACAACTTTTGCTTACACCAATTTACGACACTAAGCTAAATGTCGCGTTCTAATTCTAGCTAGAACCAATCTCACACCACTACACAACTTAGCACGACTTCTACACAACTTATACACTCCACAACTTCTTCACTACTTCACACAACTTCACTACTTCACTACTTCTTTTTCTTTACACAACTTCTATTCACAACTAACACACCTAGATCTATCTAATTACAAGCACACCACACCTTCACAAATGATATACACAATATACACTACTAATCTACAATACTTCTTAAACTTGATGTTGAAGGAGTATTCTTCTCTTGAACTTTGGATGAGGATGGATGAGGAGGGATTGAATCACTTGAAACAAGGATTAATAATCTTATGATCAAAGGGTTTTGAAAGATGTTTAGAGAGGATTGGATCTGAAAATTTTAGTGCAAAAGGTGAGAAAAAATACCAGGTTTGAGGTGGTATTTATAGGCAAAGAATTCTGACACAGGGAGCGTGCCGGCCCCCTTAAAATTAAGGGGGCCGCCCACCTGTAACGGCCAGATTTCTTGTCTTTTTCTGGGGAAAGTTTATTTGGTGAAAAACTAACGGATTTTGGTTAAAAATTTGAATTCATATATTTAGTATGATTTAAACATTTTCCTTTATTACCAAAAATGTTTTTCAAAAATATATAATATGTTTATATTATTTAATAAGCTTTGTAATAATTAATTAAATACCCCTTTGATCATGAAATGTATTAAGCACTTGTTTATTCATACCTTAAGTGATTTAGTTGGATAAAATGATATAAACTAACTTAATACTTGTTTACGTTGTAATCTTACGTTTAATGATTTTACATTTTGTGATCGTCAAAACGTAGAGATATCGAAAAATATAAATAATGTTTTTATGCATTATTTATATCAACAATCTCCCCCTTTTTGATGATTACAAAATCTAAACTCATTAAAACAAAAATTAGTATATATACAAGTATTTTGTGAGTTTATATCAATTCTCCCCCTTTTTGTTAGCATCAAAAAGGTTATCCCGATTAGCTTGGAGCTCCCCCTTGACTAATACTCCCCCTCGTTTTGAGGTCATAAAAGAAATCGAGATATGAAATGCTTGCAAAAATATTTAGAGTACACAATATATATAGAAAGCATACATATAGAGCAAGACAACTAAATTAAATTTATGGCAAAAACAAGACATTCATTAATAAAATTATTAAAATAGATTATGTGAAAAACATAATCTTTAGTACATAAGCATACATATATGCTTTTCTTAGTAAACTACACTAAGAAGATACTAAGTTGCCATCTTGAGGTTACTTGGCCTTGCTTGGGAGACAAAAGGGTTGGTGATTTTATTGAGAGATGGTAGGAGTGGTGGTTGAATTTAGTGGTTTGATGGTGTAGGATATGGAGTATTAGGTGGTGGTGATGTTGACGAGGTTTTAGTAAGTAGATGCTCAATCCAAGTGAGACGTTCATTGAGAACAAGGTTTTGTTCTTGGAGAAATGTACAACAAATGCAATTGTTGACATGATTCTCAAGATGGAACAAATGGTTTGATGGTGATGAGTTGGTTGGTGAAGGTTGTTGATCCAAATTGCGTTGAGTAAGGTGCAACGCAAGAAGAGCATTAAGCTCATGAGCTTCTTTGAGCTCTTCAACAAACCTTTTATGTTCGGAGGTAGGTGATGATGGTGAAGTTGGATTTTGATTTGGGATTGAGGTTTGGTCATGAGTCATTTGATTCATGTTTGGAAGAGAGTGATGGTTGTTGTTTTGAAGTTGAGCATCATCCTCAAAAGGATCATTTGGTAGAGGTGAGATGGATGAATGTGGAATTTTATAGGTGAGTGTGATTGTGAGGTTGTCTTGTTGATGTAGAAGAGTGGTATCATTTGGGTAGCTTGGAGGCTCGGGTATTGGTTGGCTAGAGACAACATCATTTATTGATGATGATTTTTGACAAGTATCAAGCTTTCTTCTCCATACGGGCTTGACGTAGATTTTAGTAACTATTGGAAACTTGGGTTTTTGGTTGTTGGGAGATGACATATTTGGATGAGTGAGCAATGATTTGTGATGATGAGAGGTATTTATAGTGTGATGATTTTGTGTTTATGGAAGGATAATATGTGTTGGATTTGATGGACAAAATGTGTTTGTGAATTCAGGGAAATGAGGAATCAAAATAGGGTGAAATGGGCTAAAAAGCAGAAAGCAAACAGGAAATCTCGTCCTACAAATGGCTGGCCCCCTTAATTAGTGGCCGGTCCCCTTAATTTTAAGGGGGCCGCCCTGGTCTGAGGATCCAGGTTGTCAGAAACGGGTTTTTGGTAAAGTTTTTCCAGAAAGGTGTTTGTTTTGAGGTTTGGTTTTGGGCAAGACCAACTCTTTAGGCAACTAGGCAAGCATTTTCATTGTTGAATTTACATGAAAAGTATACAAGCAAGCAAATAAACATATAATCATAATTAAGCATGCATATTAAGCTAATAAGTAATTAAGCAATCAATATCACCTAACGCAAGTAATTAAAGTAAAGGCACCTATTAGTGGCAAACTAGTGATGGAACAAGTATGACAATGAAATTCTTGATTATGTTCTAGTGTGTGCCTATATGAAACAAATGTGGAGTAAAGATCGTTTCGACTCTTATGAAAAACAAATAATCCTAAGAAACAATCTTTAGTCTCCTTGAATTAACTTTGCTCACTTCTAAATGTCATATGTAAGTATACATTGGATTATATACTTATAGATAACGAGAGTGAGACTATTATGCATGATTTGAGAGAAAAACGTTTTTATCATTATTCAACAATGAGTTTTCCTAATCGTGAGAGTGATTTTGAAATGAATTGAGGTTTTTCTTGAAAGTATAATTATGCAAACAAAATATCTCAATTCTTGATTTTGTGCAAAATAGAATCCTAGACTCAGATTTGAGAAGAAAGAAGAAAACAAAGAACATTTTTATCATCAGATGGCCGGCCCCCTTAAAGTGAGGCCGGTCCCCTTAGATTTAAGGGGGCCGACCTTATAAGTGGTCCGCCCATCTGACGACTAAAAGTGTCCAGAATTTTGAAAATTTTAGAAAGTTTTGATCCTTCAAGAAAATTCAATCAATTTGTTCTATCATTCCTAATCCTAAACGCAAGTGGTTAAATAATTCACGCTTAAGGGGCTTAGTAAATATGTCGGCAATGTTATCTTCCGAAGCTACCTTTTCTATTATAATGTTTCCTTTTTGTACATTATCCCTAAAGAAGTGATGACGTATTTCTATATGTTTAGTCCTAGAGTGTTGAACGGGATTCTTACTTAAATCTATAGCTCCTTTGTTATCGCCCATAATAGGGATATTTTCTAACCTAATGCCATAGTCTACGAGAGCTTGTTTCATCCATAGTGTTTGTTGACATGCCTTTCCGGCGCTTATGTATTCGGCTTCTGTGGTAGAAATAGCAAGAGCGGTTTGCTTCTTCGAAAACCAAGACGTTAAACAACATCCCATAAACGTGCAAATTCCGCTAGTGCTCTTTCTATCTACGTAGTCTCCCGCATGATCCGAATCCGCATAGACAATGGTTTCTATGCTGGATCCCTTAGGATACCATAATCCTAAGTGTATAGTGCCTTTAATGTATCGGAAGATACGCTTAACCGCTTCTAGGTGAGAGGTTTTGGGATCCTCTTGAAAGCGAGCACAAAGGCAAACATTAAACATGATATCGGGTCTATTTGCCGTTAAGTATAGTAAACTACCTATCATTCCTCTATACTTAACATTATCTACGGACTCACCTTCTTCATCTCTTGTGAGTTTGACTTCCGTAGACATGGGTGTCTTAAGTGGTTTAGAGTCTTCTAGGCCAAATTTCTTAAGCATTTCCTTAATGTACTTAGATTGGTTAAAAAATATTCCGTCTTCTAATTGTTTTATTTGTAATCCTAGGAAGAAGTTTAGTTCACCCATCATACTCATCTCAAACTCATCATGCATGATTTTGGCAAATTCATCACACATTTCTTGACAAGTTGAGCCAAATATAATGTCATCGACATATATTTGAACAATGATAATATTTGGGTCACTTCTTTTAGTGAAGAGAGTGTTGTCTACCATTCCCATGGAATAATTATGTTTAACCAAGAATGCTTTTAGTCTATCATACCAAGCCTTTGGAGCTTGCTTAAGACCATATAAAGCTTTCTTTAGTTTATAAACATAATCAGGTTTTGCGAAGTCAATGAATCCTGGAGGTTGTGCCACATATACCTCCTCATTGATAAAACCGTTAAGGAATGCACTCTTCACATCCATTTGGTATAACCTAAAGTCTAGGGCGCAGGCATAAGCTAAAAGGATTCTAATGGATTCTAATCTAGCTACGGGGGCATAGGTTTCGTCATAATCAATTCCTTCTTGTTGATTATAACCTTGGGCGACTAACCTAGCTTTGTTCCTAGTAACTATTCCATTCTCATCTAGTTTATTCCTAAATACCCACTTAGTTCCTATTATAGTCACATTCCTAGGATTTGGTACTAATTCCCAAACATCATTTGTTTTGAATTGATTTAATTCTTCTTGCATAGCCATAATCCAACTTTCATCCTTTAAGGCTTCATTTATATTCTTAGGTTCTATTGTTGACACAAAACAAAAGAAGTTATTTTTGTCTTGCGCTTGTGATCTAAGTGTTCTTTGATTTAGGTGGCCTATGATGTTGTCTAAAGGGTGTGACTTAGGATTCTTAATATTTACAACCTCGTTTTCTTCTAAAGTTTCTACTTCAATATCATTGCCTAAGGGTTTTGTTTTACTAACCTCAATAGCTTCTTTCTCTATAACATCATCATCTTCTAAAGGTAATGTCTTAGGTGGTGGAGGAGTTTCATCAAAGGTTACGTTTAAGGATTCTTCTACTTTCATAGTGTGTTTATTTAAGACTACGTATTCTTTACTACTTTGCGAATATCCTAGAAAGATTCCTTCATATGACTTAGGATCGAACTTAGTGAGATAATCCTTTGTATTAAGAATAAAACATTTACTTCTGAATACCTTAAAGTAGCCTATATTTGGTTTTCTACCTCTTAATAACTCATAAGGAGTTTTTCCTAGAATTCGTCTAATAGACACCCTATTAAGTATATATGTTGAAGTATCTATGGCATGACACCAAAATTTTTGTGGGATAGATTGCTCATTTAACATGGTTCTACTCATTTCTTGTAAAGACCTATTTTTCCTTTCTACTACCCCATTTGATTGAGGAGTACGTGGAGTGGAAAAGTTGTGAGATATTCTATTTAAATCATAATATTTTCCGAATTGTACTTCGTTATCAAATTCCCTACCATGATCCATCCTAATTGATACTATAGGGCATCCTAACTTATTTTGTATCATTTTACTAAATGTCTCAAATTTTTCAAAGGCTTCGATTTTATCGCTTAGGAACCTAGTCCACGTGTATCGTGAATAGTCATCTACTATAACTAAGGTGTAGCGGTTGCCACCGTAGCTCCGCACCGCGGATGGACCGAAGAGGTCCATGTGAAGTAGTTCTAGGCATCTAGTAGTGGATACTATATTCTTAGCTTTATGACTAGCATGTGCTTGTTTTCCTATTTTACAAGCATCGCAAAAGTGTTGATTATATTTTAGACTAGGCAAGTTTCTAATTAATTCCTTAGACACCAAAGATTGTATTTGTTGCATGTTTGCATGACCTAATCTCCTATGCGACAAGGTGGAGTTTTCGTCTAAGGTTGCTAGGCATATCCTATCTTCCAATTTATCTCCTAGTTTCATAACATATACGCCACCTTTCCTAATTCCTCTACCTATGACTTTATCATCCTTAATAATTATACTATTCTTATCGGTAAAGGTAACCCTACACTTATTGTTACATATTTGACCTATACTAAGCAAGTTATATGTTAAGTTATCTACATGTTCAACATTTTCAATAGTTAGGGAGTCTTGAGAAATCGTACCTTTGCCTATGATTTTTCCACGATGATCACTACCAAAAATAACATTACCTCCATTGTATGCTTTGTATGTAGAGAATAACTTGCGATTCCCCGTCATGTGTCTTGAGCATCCGCTATCCTTTACCCATTCATCGGGCTCCAAATTAATTCCTATACATATTTCATTTGATGCTTGAGCGACGAAACATTCTTGTTCTTCATCACCAAATCTTTTCCTTCGAATTGTTTTCCTTTTATCTTGTACTCTTTGTCGCTTTTTGATAAGTCTTTTGAATTCTTTAACAACCTTTGAATATTCTTCGTCTTCACTTTCGGAACTAGAGTCGTCATCGTCACTTAGCTCCTTCTTGGTTGTCATCTCTATACAATCTTCTTGTTCACTCTTGTCATGGCTCATGTTGTTTTCGGCATCATTACCTTCACATAAAACATTTGAACTAGTAGCACTTGTACTTACTTCAACTAAATATTTATCTACTATACTTTCTTTTGCTACTAACTCATGTGCAAGTTTTTCTTTGGCTTGACATTCTTCTTGGTGATATTTTGAAAGACTTTTCCACATGTCGTTTGCCGTTTGACAAAAAAAATATTCTTTCATACTCAACATTTGATAGAGCTTTGTATATAATGAATTTTGCCAAGTTATTTTGTTTTTCAAAAATAGTATTTATTGATTGAATATTACCAATTGAAATGACATGCCAAAGATAATAGTCTATTGATTTCACATAACTTTCGAATCGATTTTTCCATTCAAGAAAATTTTCATTTTCAAGAAATGGTGGTTTGAAAAAAAATTTCCCTTCTAAATATTTTTCCATTTCCATAGATCGATTTCAAGTTTTAAAATACAATATATTTTAAAAATCTTGTTTGACGTGGCTCTTGATACCAATTGTGGAAAACTAGAAGGGGGGGTTGAATAGTTTTACGTCTTTTTAATTTACAAAACTTTGGTTATCAAAAACTTCGATTCTAGCTTTATGTGATCTCAACTTACTTGCACAATTATAAAAAACTATATCTACAAGAGTATATAATGACAAGTATGCAAATAAGTAAGTAAAGATATAAAGTTAGAAAGATAGCACCGTGAGACAAAGGATTTATAGTGGTTCGGCTACGAATCTCCTCTTCGTCCTACTCCACTCCCCGAGCACCCAACTCGGGAGTTTTCTTCACTATGTCAACAAGCTCCCTTATGGTGGAGAAAACCTTACACAACTTTTGCTTACACCAATTTACGACACTAAGCTAAATGTCGGGTTCTAATTCTAGCTAGAACCAATCTCACACCACTACACAACTTAGCACAACTTTGACACAACTTATACACTCCACAACTTCTTCACTACTTCACACCACTTCTCTACTTCACTACTTCTTCTTCTGTACACAACTTCTATTCACAACTAACACACCTAGATCTATCTAATTACAAGCACACCACACCTTCACAAATGATATACACAATATACATTACTAATCTACAATACTTCTTAAACTTGATGTTGAAGGAGTATTCTTCTCTTGCACTTTGGATGAGGATAGATGAGGAGGGATTGAATCACTTGAAACAAGGATTAATAATCTTATGATCAAAGGGTTTTGAAAGATGTTTAGAGAGGATTGGATCTGAAAATTTTAGTGCAAAA
>LBNU01024821.1:12345-23117 GCA_014162995.1 Artemisia annua | reverse complement strand
GTTGTAACTGGCTTTCACTTTTGAGCTTATTTGATACCTTATTTTTTATCTTCTAGTTGCCTGGTCAGGCTGATTGTTGTTTGTGTATGCCACTTTGCACATTTGTTCTTATAATCTTTAATGTGTAATCTCAGATTGTGTGTTGTTCTCTTGAGCTCTTTTGTGTAATTTTGAGATTATCTGGGCTGTTGCATCTAAGGTTGTAGCTTGTTAAAGCTTTCTGAGTAGCTTTTGGCTTATAGGACTAGTTATTTGAGATTTCAGTAGGATAAGCTTGTGTTTGTTGATTAAACTTTGCCTACTACCTTGTTTTACTTAATATTTAAGTTTGTTTAGTGGCTCTTAAGCATGTTCAGATGTACAAGATGTATGGTGGTTTTGAGTTGAAAAACCAATGATTTAATTTTGTAGTTAATATTGATATTGATATTGATACCCAAATATATGTTTTAAGTTGAATATGATACCTATCATTTTATGGATCAAGTTCTTTAGTCCACTGTTGGTTACTTAACCAAGAGCTTGGAAAGTAATGTACCAGATGTATGCATTTGAATTTAACTTCTTGCTTACTGTGTGCATTCTACATTTAGTTCCATCTCTTTAGTCCACTGTTGGTTAATTAAGCATGTTCAGATGTTTGTTTAAGCTTTTCAAGAGTTTTACCTTCACAAAAGTTTCTTATAATTTGGTGTTAAACTCTGACACACGTTACTTACTTTTGTGGGCATATAGATACAACATGATTTTGGTCCCTTTTACGGGCATCGATAATCACAATCGATGCATTCTCTTTGGTGCTGCATTACTAGCAAGCGAAGCAGCCAAGCGGTACACTTGGCTATTGAAGAGGTTTAAGAAAATATTTGGTAATGCGCCAAAGGTAGTTGTAACTGACCAAGACCCCGCAATGAAGATTGCCATAGAAAAAATATTTCCTGATTCAAGGCATCGCCTATGCATGTGGCACATAATGCAAAAACTCAGTGGAAAGGTATTCTTTTAGTCAATAGTTAAGTATGGATCAGTTCACGTATTTTATGATCAACATCATATTAATTATTTATTTTCATTTGTTTTAGGTCGGCCCAGATTTATGTAGCAAAGACGATTTCAAGCAACGCTTATGTGATATTGTTTGGACTGACAAAATCGACCCTGATGTGTTTGAGTCCGAATGGGAATCTATCATGAATGACTTCAATTTGAATGACAACAAATGGTTGAATGATATGTTTGAAATGCGGACTAAATGGATCCCCGCATACTTCCGTCATGAACCCATGTCTGGCCTTATGCGCACCACCTCTAGGTCCGAGAGTGAAAACCACTTTCTTGGGCAAATTACTAACCCGTACTTGAGTTTGGTTGAATTTCTTAGCCATTATGATACTGCTGTTGATTCACAAAGATACATATATGGCAAGAATACACATAACTCAAACTACACGGCTCCCGATTTAAAAACTCATTTGGTAATTGAAAAGGAAGCTGCGGATTTCTACACCCACACAATTTTTTATGATGTTCAAGATGAGATTTGGGCATCGTTAATGGATTGTTGTTCACTTAGCGTCCAAGAATCAGAGTCTTGTTCTACGTTTGTGATTCGGGACACGGAAGCCGACTACAGAATCAAGGGTTCATGGGTGCAAGCTAAGTATGAGGTAACAATAAACATACAACACTCTATATTTTTCTAGTTTACAATGTATGATTAACCGCCTATTGATCTAATTGTGTAAATTTTCATTTTAATCCTTTTTCCAGGTTACGTATGTACCTGATCCATGCTCTGCTAAGTGCACTTGTTTAAGGTACGAATGTTATGGTTTATTGTGTCGTCACATTTTCTATGTGCTCCGTATGTCCATGGTGTTTCACTTCCCAAAACAATACATGGATAATAGATGGTCAAAGCACGCTATGACTCACAGATCTGTTGATGCTAATAAAGCCTCTCCAAGCTCAACAAATTCAGATTCTGTGGTTGATGCTACAGTAAGAGAAATTTACAGCAATGTTGAAGAATCACTTCATCATTTGGTTGGTGACATTCAAAAGCTTCACATATACAGGGACGACCAAACGGCATTGATGGAAAAAGCCAAACTTGATGTTCCTAACCCACCTAAGCTGAACACGAATGAAGCTTACGCAAGAACCCTTGGCGTAATTGAACCTGAAGAGTTGACTATTTTTACCCCTACAGGTATTAATAATAAGGGTCAAGTCATGCGCACAAGGCGCAAATCAAAGAGCGAAATTGCAATCGAACTAAGTGACAAGCCAATGAGAATGTGCAAAACTTGCCACAAGTTGGCTAGGCATGATTCTAGGAATTGTCCGACTAAGAAGAATAAGGGCCTGGAAGACGAGGACGTGGACCAGTACATGGATGACAGTGATTAGTTTTTATATTAGTTGCTACCTATTCCCACTCAATTTGAACTATTTTTAATCTTCATGTTATGTTAGACTTAACAATAAGAATTTTCATTGATCACCTTTCTCTCGGTTGTTCGAAATGAAGTTTGTTTAATAACATGTGTTTCTTATTCTATCATAACATCTATTGTGAGCTTTTGGTTTTACTTTTCATGTTTTCAAACTAGTTCCTTTAAGTTTTCATTAGTGTAAAAAAAAAAAAAAAAAAAAAAATTATAAGCCTCAGGGTATATAAGCTTCTATAAGCCAATACTCCCTCCTGATAAGTTCCTTAAGCTAATCAATAGCTTTGGGGAGCTTATCCCATAATCCTGTAGCTTTGTTCATTTCCAGTGCATGTACAAGTAAGTCCATCTTCCTTAGCTTCTTGCATATTAGCTTATATATTGTTCCTCATAACTTATTTGTACCTAGTATAGCTTTTTAGTGTTTGTGTTTAGCTTTTACCTGTCCTAGCCTAATTTTACTATCTTACTGCCATGTTATAGCCATAATTACATATTAGGATTCTAGTTGTTCTCTGCTTGATTTTGCTGTTCATTTAGTCTTAGATACAGTTAAGCAATATAGGTTGATCATTAGTTTGGTTAGTTTAAGCTTAAAACACAAAAAGATAGTATAACAGCTTATTTAAGGGGTGTTTGGTTTAAGCTTTTAATCTAGGTCCTAGTTGTCTGTTGGTGGTAAGTTTAGTCCAGATAGTCTCCATTAGGTTCACTTAGGTTAGTTTAGTCATAAGGTTAGTAGCTTTACGGTAAAAAGTCAAAACTTAGTCTAAATCCTCAATTCTGCCAGCATAAGTAGCTTTTAGCAGCTAGGATTTTGCATTTAGGTAGAAAATAGTCGAATTTAGGATAATTATACTTTAAATTAGCTTAGTATTACATTGAGATTAAGTTTAGATCAGTAGAGTTTCACTTTAGTCAAACCTTAGGTGCAATAAAAAAGTCAAAAGGCTAGTTAAAAACAGCTTTAGGAGATCTGTTCTAGGCTTATTTTGAGGTATCATTAGGCTTCCAAACTGCTTGTAATTGTTTGTGGGGTTAGTTGATACAGCAAACATTACATAATCACAAGATCACGCCATTTCACAAACATTTACTTGGTATAATTTGATCTACAAAGTTGTCCCTAGGCCTGATTTTCAGTTACATGTTTGTGTTGGCACCTGTTTTGTTATAAACTAAATATAAATAAAGTTAGTGTGGGTCATGTGTGTTTCCCCTTTTTAAAGTCCATGTTCAACTTGGTTATTATTTTTGTTTTTAGCCACTAGAATGGTTTCATTCAAATGGGGTGATACATTTTGACTGGTCTTTCAAATGGGGTTGACTGGCCTTTGGGGTGATACATTTTGACTGGTCTTTATGTTAGACTTTAAGGCAGTACTTTAAATTTCTTTCTATGGGTTGTTTTCAATAATAGTTTGTTTAATAAAAAGAGTTTATTATTCAATTACATGAGATACTTGTGGTGGAATGTAATGTGGATGTGTTAAATCGCAATATTAGATGTGAAGCTTTTGTTCAATAGGTACCTGTAAACAGGTCTTTATTATTGTGTCATAACAGTTACTGGGCTGCAAAACTTGTCTGTATTGCAATATTACATGTATTCCGTGGTTTGCCTGATTGCTAAAAAAAATAGTTTGGTTGATACATATGCGACTCTAGTTAGCTGCTTTTATTCCTTTTCAATATAATGTGCAAATCCATAAAATCTTCCAGATTACTAGCCATTACACTTTTTAATATTGTATCATTCCTTTTGTAAAATTCCTTTATTTATTAGAATCAAATCACACTCTAATAACTTTCCTTAAATAACTTCTAACCTCCATTACAAATAGCATATATTATAATCACCACACAATTTTCTAAATAAACAACAATGAATTCACACAAAAACATTCACCTTCGTCGTATCATCAAACATATTACACTCAGTAGTGATTCCGTCCAAGGTACTATTCTTGTTATTTCATGTGTATCGTCTGGTATGATGCATGACCCACGTTGTCTGTTCTCAACTTATTTTTCCTTTTTTTTTTTGTTATCTATGTATGTTTATCACAGCTTTTGAGGATAAAAGGATTCATGTCCATGTGCCTAAATCAAACACCATTATGGACACGGACCTAGCCAACAATAACAAGAGAATGTGTCGTTATTGTGGCAAGTACGGTCATGATGCAAGGAATTGCCCATTCAAGATGAAGGGCCAATAACTAATTATTCGCGATATATGTTTTCGTGCTTTATGGCTTCATGTTTCAGTAGCCTTTGGAGTTATGTTTCCAAAGTGTTTCCTTTAGATTTTATTGAATAAAGTTTATCCTAATATCTGGAATGAAATATCGTGGTTTTCTTTAATACACCGTCCTTATTCGTCTAATACATCTGTTAAATACATCTTAACTAATACCCAAACTTTTATAAGACTGATGCTAAATACATCTTAACTAATAGCCAAACTGTTATAAGACTAATGCGCAATCCATTTAAGCAAGTAGCATAATAAAATTGCTGTCTTACTTCTACTTATTATATGTTGCACATCCGATTTATATATGACTTGAACACGACCATTTATCATCCTATACAAACAACCTTGAATAACATATTAACTACGAGTAGATTAACAAACTAAACTAACAACTTGTTGCCATAAACATCCATGTCCTTTAACCCAAGCTGGTACACGTCATGTCCTTCGATTGGAACCCAACCTGAACATAACCGTAAACATAATCCCACATGCAATTTGAATAAACAATCTCAAACACTCACTTTCAAAAGACAATAAACAAGTAAAACAGTGACAATACATTAATCCAGAAAAATACCATTCCAAAATACAATAAACCAATCAATCAGTTATAAATATCGGAATGCACATTCAATTAAACACAGAACATACACTAGCTGAAAGTCAATTTCCTTGTTATAACATAAATTAAACAAACCTCAAGTGCGATACCCAAATTGTTATAAGCTAATGCAAAATTCCATTTAAACCAATACCCAAACTGGGCTAAGCATAATGCAGAATTCCATGTTTTCAAATAAAGCACACCACAACTAGAATAAAGGTTACTCGGTAATTATACGCGAGAATTTTTTTAGACAATCAAACGAAAACACACAAACATAATAAAACTAGTGTCTTAGTGCTACTTATTAAATCCATACTACATAAAACACTTCACTTGACGTCAAACTTGTTCGAGACACGCAACTTGATAGTTTCAAACGCAGCCATCTGCAACCGCTTCTTTTCTTCAACTGGTATGTTCCTGAATCCATGCACTTCCTTATCAAAATCACTCTTCACCAAGTTCAGCTCGGACAAAAGTATCTTCGTGGCATACTTAATACGCAGTTCCCTCAATTCCTTCCTTTGTTTCTTCCCTTCCATGCTCAAGCGACAAAGGTCAGCACAAGCACCATCACCTTTATAGGTTTCCATGTGGCGCATTGTAAATACACCACAGTCTACAAAATTGTTCGTTGTCCTGCATCCCAATTGCAACACCTTTTTTGGCGCAGCAGTCATTTTTTCATAATTTGGATGGTTCTTGTGCAAAAGATAATCTTCAAACACGGATATCTGATATACCAAAATAAAAGGAAGTTATCCTATATACCATATGTACCAGTTATCTTATATACCAAACACATGTTCTAGACTACCAACCAGAAATGCATCCAATGTAATAAAAGAAGCCCTCTTTCGTATATTAACTATGTATAAGATTAAACATTACGTACCAGATTCAGGATAAACCAATTGAATCTGTCATCATCAGTTGTATTTGGCATAAGGAGGTTATCCAATATTTGAACTTCACCATCTTTCATGTTCATGCATAATACAAAGAAATGACGTCCTTGAATAATAGGGAAGAAAACCTGCCAAACAGTAAANTAAAACATTTCTCATATGCTTCTTCAGTTGGAACTTCGTCGTCTTTTGGCTTATGAGAGTATTTACGAGGGATGCACAACTGATCTCTAAGTTCCTTCAATTCCACAAACCCATAATCGTCAGGATTATCCTCAAGTCCTATATCTATCACTTCTTCTGCCATATCAAGAAGTTCCCTAGCCTTTTTAAGATATGATGACGCATTCCTTTTCATCACCTATCAGAGCATATAAGTTATGTATTACGATCTGTTGTAACAATCCAAATTTACGGAACAAAAAAATACAACATTATATTAGTCACTAAAATGTACCTCCGCATTGTCTTGTGCACTCTCACCGCCATTTTCTTCAAACACATCATCTTCCCAACCAATATCCTCATCAAGGTCTGCACAAACATACAAGTTTACTTTGTAACTAACATACATGTTACCACACTAGTAGATTTCATATTCATGGAATTAAAGTAAAACAACGATTACCCTCATCATTTATTTCTTCATCGCCAGCTCTGCCATCAGCAGCCGCGTCGTCAACAGATTCCTTGGAGAACATGTCTCCTTCTAGTTTATGCAACTCCTCTGAAGACCAGTGTTTGATAGCTATATCTGACGTGGCATACACAACCTGTGGTACAAATTAATAATTAATAATTAACTATTAAAGTAAAACAGAATTTACTAAAAATAGACTACACGCCACATACATAACAAAAATCATACCAGTAGTAATATTACAGGACCATTGAAATGTGCATTCCGATTCCATGATCTTTTAGTTCTGACCAAACACTCGATTATGTATGTGCACCAGTCTAACTTCAGTATATCGTCTTCATTTTTAATACACGGTAGGAAACGAAGATTGACGGTATTGCTCAAATTTAGCTCCCCAATCGTTGAAAAAAACAATACAAGAAAATTCAACTTAAACATCCATCCACCTTTTTTTGTTTCAAGGATTTCCTTTACCACAAGTGAAGGGAAATGCTTTTTAACACCCTCCCCAAATTGTTCCTTCCACTTCCTAATTAACGGGTTCCTATAATCTGCATTATCAGGAGCCTGTATGTGTACATCCCCCCTTGGTACCCCTAGCATGTTTTTAACTAGGTCTGGTGTAATACTTATACTCCTACCATTTACATCCAAGGTACATGTGTTTTCATCAAACCTGTCTAACAACCAGTAAGCTAGACGGGTCGGTATATCCTTTATCTTAAATGCAAGCACTTCACCGAAACCCATGCTTCTTACATCTTTTTTTTGAATATCGGACATCTCTGTTATCACACGAAACAAACTTCCTGGCGGATTTCTTAAATGTACTCTATTCACAATTCTACCAACACTAGAACCCGCTTTATTTTTTCCTTTTTTACCTCCTGATCCTACTACACGTTTCTGTTCAAACCGTTTAGTAGTAAACGTTTTTTTCTTACCCACAGTAACTTTGGGTATCTTTGGTTTCTGCTGATAAACAAAATCATCGTCCGTTGATTGTCCATCTTCAGCTGTAGCATCCTTATCTACTGACACACCAAACAAAACGAGACAATTATATCACTATATACAAACACATAGACACTTATCAGTTGCTGCATTCAATTCAACTAAAGTACAACCCAATTACCTATAAAATCTCCATCTTGACCATCAACAACTCTTTTTTCCAGTTTTCCTGCTTCCGGTACCATCTTTCGTTTACCCGCTACACGTTTGCCTGGTGATACAATAAGTATTCATAAATTATATAACACGATTTTAAATAAAATACGTCACATATAAATAGTATCCCTTATATATAAATTACCTTTACCATTTCCCTCTCTGTCATGCTCCATTTTTTTCATGCCCATACCCCTTTTCACCTCCTTTTTATCACGCGTCTCGATATTCTTCAAAATACCACCTTGTTCTGTTTCTTTACCCGCTACAAAATCATTATCCATATTTCCCCCTATTCACAACATCAAAAATACGAGTTAATTGAAACACCAAACACTCGTAACTAAAAATCTGTCACGCATAAGCTTAATAAAATTAACCGTTACACAAAAATTACCTTCTACATTTCCTTGTTTTGCTACTGGATTTTCCACACTAGCAACTTGTTCTTTTTCTTTATCCAAAATAACATCAATATCCACATTTTCTCCTTCAAGTTGCACACCGTTAACATTCCCGTTTGCTCCATCAATATCATTATCTGATTCATAAAAAAAATAAAAAAAATAATAAATAAATAATTAAATAAATAACATTCTTATATACAACTTGAACCGTAAAAACTACTATACATCATTTACCAAGCCATACACATGATTTTAATTCAAACTATTGTGTGAATAGTGTGATATCAACTAATACACACAAGTTTAATCCAACTAACACACATCCTGCACTATAATTACCAAGCTATTCACCTGATGCATATGGTTCTTTGGCTACTAATACACATGGATGCAACTAATACACACATATCATTACCAAGTTATGCACATGACTTTGTTTCAGCTAGTACACATAATTTCAGTGCGTGCTCATAATTAACTAGTACACATGCTCAAACAACATCTCACTCAAAAACATCCATAATTACTTCGTATGAGCCTAACACTTAAAACCGCCTAATACCTTATCGCAAAACAACTATAATTAGCTGATACACATATCCAACAATAACAAGAGAATGTGTCGTTATTGTGGCAAGTACGGTCATGATGCAAGGAATTGCCCATTCAAGATGAAGGGCCAATAACTAATTATTCGCGTATATGTTTTCGTGCTTTATGGCTTCATGTTTCAGTAGCCTTTGGAGTTATGTTTCCAAAGTGTTTCCTTTAGATTTTATTGAATAAAGTTTATCCTAATATCTGGAATGAAATATCGTGGTTTTCTTTAATACACCGTCCTTATTCGTCTAATACATCTGTTAAATACATCTTAACTAATACCCAAACTTTTATAAGACTGATGCTAAATACATCTTAACTAATAGCCAAACTGTTATAAGACTAATGCGCAATCCATTTAAGCAAGTAGCATAATAAAATTGCAGTCTTACTTCTACTTATTATATGTTGCACATCCGATTTATATATGACTTGAACAAGACCATTTATCATCCTATACAAACAACCTTGAATAACATATTAACTACGAGTAGATTAACAAACTAAACTAACAACTTGAACCGTAAAAACTACTATACATCATTTACCAAGCCATACACATGATTTTAATTCAAACTATTGTGTGAATAGTGTGATATCAACTAATACACACAAGTTTAATACACATATCCTTTTGGCAACTAATACACATGGGTGCAACTACTACACATGAGTGGAACTAATACACATTCTCAAACAACATCTTATTCAAGAGCAACCACATTAACCTAACACTCAAAATCACCTAATACCTTATTTCAAAATAACTCTACCTAGCTAATACACATAATCACCTAAATAGTTTAGTATACAACAGGTAGACGTAGCTAATACATAACGACACCCATAAGTAGGTAATGCATGTTTATATCTTATTCACAAAACATATATGCAACTGATAGCTTATTCACAAAAACATATATACACAACATGTAGAAGAATTACACATATGTCAACTGGATCAACTAATACAACTCAATCCAAAAATTAAAAAAGGTTTGTTTTTTTAGAAGAAATACACAATACCAACTAATAGAAACAATACCTTGTTCTTCTTCACTATCATCAAGAGTTAGATCGATTGTTTCATTATTCCCAGTATCTCTGTTTTGTGGTCTATGTTTTAACCTTCCACTTCGTCGGACTGAAACAAAAAACCAACAACTACATTAACAAATTGTCTATATTGATTTAATCAAAATAAATAACAAAAAAAACGAAGAATGTATCAATTACCAAGCATTATTTCTTCTTCATTCCCGTTGTCGATAACTTGGGGTTCAAAAATCGCCATCCTTGTTGTTTATGCTTTCAAATACACCTTCGCTATCTGTATTTAAAGAAAAAAATTATAACGGAGATCTGGGGATGGATGATTGATTCATTGATTTTTGGGATTATGATGTTAATAGGGAATAGCATGATATCCGGTAGGATCGCGGGAGGAGGGGAGGGTTGGGGCTGCGCAATTGTTGCTACCTAACTTTTGCTTGTAACTGATAACTGTGGTCTAAAATAAGATACAATTTCTCGTATAAAAAATTGGTACACAAATGCCTTTCATTTTTAGTTTAATTACAAATGTGCCACCATCTATTTAATATCTAATCTCATCTATCAATTTTGATCCAACGATCCACGTGTGTACTTATTTTATCTATTTTAAGCATGTACACCACAATAACGCCCCCCTATATATATATATATATATATATATATAT
>LBNU01024821.1:0-12044 GCA_014162995.1 Artemisia annua | reverse complement strand
AATTGTAATTGGACTACAATTGGGTTTTCTTTTTCCCCTAAAACACCCCTTTGGGCCGATTTATACACATACATATATATTATTTTTATTTTTTTTATTTAATTAAATATTACACTCAAAACCTTATACTCTTGATATTTTACAAGAACCCATAACGAAACCTAACGTCTTACGCGATAAACCTTCATTTTACGCCTAACCGGAAAAATAATCATTTTCAAAACAAAGTTTCCAAAAATAGAATTTCACACTCTTTATAAATATTACTCACAAAAATAACCTCCTCGTAACTTTCTAACGTTCAAATACTTGAACGAAGACTTGTCACGCAAAACCACAAAACACCAAAACCACACAAGTCATTTTCACACCACTAAGGCGATCAAAACTAACTTATCCCAACACCAACATTACTCAACTCACAACAATAACACCACGCAAAGGGATTTAGTGCCAACACACTCTCATATCATACATATATCACTTCAATCATCTAAGACACACCAACCAAACATCAATCGAGTCAAGACTATCAGTTAAAATGACCTGCTAAAACCACGGTTGTCACAGTCTTGCATCTTGACCGAATAGCGCATCGTTGCCTTGTCCGGGGACATCGCGAGTTAAATCAACCAGTTCCAGCGCGTCCCATTTTGCATGGCTTTTCAAGATTTCCTACGCATCCTCTTGGGTAAACGAGGCTCCTCTATGCTCGTCACGGTACATTTGTCTAGCCCCTCTCATATTATCCAACTCATTTTCTCCATTTTTTTCCAAAAGTTTTGCGCGTTTGTAGATCGTGTTGAACTTTTGGAAATTCGTGTTCAACGTATGCCACTTGCTTGTCAACCTATCCTTGTTGCGTAGTTGAAATTTTTTCTTATTGAACTCGTGCATAACCTGATACCAAAACGTGTCGCCAGCTTGTGAAATTCCGACAGTTTCATCCTCGGAAATGGTAACGTAACATGATGCAAGTAGTATTTCCTCTTTTGGTTGCCAACGTAATGTAGTCTCGGTCACTTCAGGATTTCTTTTGGAATAGGGTTCGGGATCTTTGGATTTCTTTGCCTTTCGTTTACCTTGACTTTTGGGCTTTTGGGGAGACGTAGGTGGTTCGGATTCTTCTTGTGTTTCGAATTGTGTACGTGAGGATTGTGTTTGCGGTTGTGATTGTTGCTCGAATTGTAGATTTTGAAAATTGGCGTTTAGCATTGCATTGTGTTGTTGCAACATTATTGTTGTTGGTAAAGTTGCTCGGGAGTCATGCCGAGTGGGTCACGGAAAGGGATTGAAGAAGAATCCGCGTTCGAGTTTGAAGAGGAAGACCCCGTGTTCAGGTTAGTAACACCAAGGAGGTTCAAGAAACTCTCGTTATTAGGAAATTCTGACATTTGGTTTTGAGAGAATGGAAGTATATGAATTTGCGTTTGAGTTGTGGAAGTGTGTAAAAAAAAGTTGTGAAAGTGGGTATTTATATTGAATTATTAGAAGGATTTTTTTTTTTTTTACTAGCTATTTGTAATGTCCAGAGGGTGATTGTATATTTTATTTTATCTTATTATTATTATTTTTTTTGAATTTGAAATCCAAAAGTAGCCGTTAACGGGGGTGGGTTGTAATTTTATTTATTTTTTATTTTTTTTTGTCTTTTGCACGTTGCATCCCACGTTTGTATAGCAACGTACATTGCAACGCCAGCTTCAACACCGGACACACGGTATGGCAACGCTGGCATAACACCAACCACGTTGGATAACACCCCATCAAATGTTATCGTACCGAGGGCTCTAAGGATGCTTGTATTTTATGTAACAAATAAATTAAACTGCCAAGTCCTTATGCACTCACAAATCCACGACTTTAGTTAAAATCCAAACTAACCACAGTTAAATTTATTGACTATTAAACTCACTTTGACCAATGCCCATAAATCCTTCTCACATTCTTCACAGTTTTGTTAATAGTACCATCTTTCTTATTATCTTCACTAACGTCGATATCTACGTCATTGTCGTAAACAAACTTTCTTGTAGGAAGTAAAACCGTACGGTTCTAGTGTATTGGTGCAACCTGAGTCGGCTAATCACCCCACTCTTGACCTCCGTGTCACCTTTACACCCGTAAAATCACTAAGCTATCACCATTTTACTATAGTATATCACACTAAACACAGACATAAAAATATACTTATATATGCATAAAGCAATTACTTTGAACGGTGTCATTGTCATTGATTGCTCATATTTTCTACTTAAGTTATCTTTTTTGCTAATTAAAAAAAAGAAAAGTTTACTCTTTTTTCTACTACTCTCGTCATCTCAAATTATAGCGTTCATCTTCAAATTATACAACCATGTTTTGAAAAGGTAAAATCATTACATTCAACATTAATAAAATATCATACATACCTACTAAATTTCTTTTGATTGATATGTAAAACTGGCCATATATTTTGAGAGCAAAAAATGAATAAAAAATAAAGCGTAGGGGCTATAAACAAGATCAATGCTATATTCTCAAAGATTTTACAAAATTATACTTACACAATTGCTTGACAAATGCGGTTGTTCAATCATATTGTATCATATATTTTCTTTTCTTACATTTCCATTTAGTTGACAAGTTGTGTGAATAATTTTGTAAACTTTTGTACGGATAAACCTATTAGACGTAGATGGCCCAAGCACGGTTGTTGGCTTTGGGTGTTAACTAATGAAAACCCCTCATAGGAGATATTGTATTATTGACATATACGATATTTATAATGCAATTACGTAGAACCTACTAGAAACCCTAGAAACCATAATGGAACCAAAGCCCACAACTGGGCTTGGGCCATCTNATATATGCATAAAGCAATTACTTTGAACGGTGTCATTGTCATTGATTGCTCATATTTTCTACTTAAGTTATCTTTTTTGCTAATTAAAAAAAAGAAAAGTTTACTCTTTTTTCTACTACTCTCGTCATCTCAAATTATAGCGTTCATCTTCAAATTATACAACCATGTTTTGAAAAGGTAAAATCATTACATTCAACATTAATAAAATATCATACATACCTACTAAATTTCTTTTGATTGATATGTAAAACTGGCCATATATTTTGAGAGCAAAAAATGAATATAAAAATAGAGCGGAGGGGCTATAAACAAGATCAATGCTATATTCTCAAATATTTTACAAAATTATACTTACACAATTGCTTGACAAATGTGGTTGTTCAATCATATTGTATCATATATTTTCTTTTCTTACATTTCACATTTAGTTGACAAGTTGTGTGAATAATTTTGTAAACTTTTGTACGGATAAACCTATTAAACATAGATGGCCCAAGCATGGTTGTTGGCTTTGGGTGTTAACTAATGAAAACCCCTCATAGGAGATATTGTATTATTGATATATACGATATTTATAATGCAATTACGTAGAACCTACTAGAAACCCTAGAAACCATAATGTAACCAAAGCCCACAACTGGGCTTGGGCCATCTGCGTCTGGTACTCCCATGCAATCCGGCCAAGCGACAAAATCGTGAAAGCTTGGATTGAATTAAACAACTAAAGACATTAAAGCCATAATAAATTGTTGATAAAAACATCTGGCATCAAGCGGGGACTGATCTTCAAACAACAACAAGCATAAACATGCAACAAAAGCAAAAGCAAAAGCAGTAAACCGAAAGTCACTAACTGATAACAACTATATCTTTGACGAGATCATTTGTAATCATCTACAATGTATTATTTTTCATCTACCATGCTGGATAAACTAATGCATCCTTTTTTTCATCTACCAAACTGGATAAACCAATATATCTTTTTTGCATCTACCAAATTGGATAAACTAATGTATCATTTTTTATTTTTCTTTTATTTTTTTATTATTTTTGTTAAACAAAAATGATGTAACAAATTATAAAAGTAACAAGAATTACAATGGAATTAATGAATAAAAAATAAAAGCATTAAGTTAGATAAAGAAATTTAGGTTTAACCTTTGTTTAAATCGATCTTCAAATTTGATGATGAGGTGATGATGACAAAATATTAAGATAGAAAAGAAGTGTACGGCGGGCCGGTCGCCTGGAATCAAAAGACTTTAGAACCTATTAAAGATCTTTGTGGCTCCGAATTCCTCCAATCCAACCGATTCCAAATCGACCAATTCTGGGATCTTTTGCAGTGAAGGCCAGTCATTCAATTCATCAATCCTGAGGCATGTCCTGAGAAAGGAAAAAAAATGATTTGGAAATTAGGGTTTTTGAAGATAGATAGGTATGACAGGGTGGTACGGAGGTGGCAGCTTGATGACCGACTAAGGGTGTGCCTATTAAAGGTAGCAGTAGATATAAGCAGTAGCCACAGCTAAGAAGCATTGGAAAATTAGCCAATGCTCATCATTCTTTTGCCAAACGACTATTAAAATTTAAAATGCTAATTGCTCACCGTCCCAAAATGCTCCACACCGTCTCACGCCAAGCATACCCGAGATCTCATGATCATACGTACTCAAGATACACAAGATACCATGTGAACTAATAAAAACTTCATAAAAAATATATTTTTTATTGATACAATATTTATAAGGGTGGTGGCAGCACCTTCGGCATGGGCTCGGTATGGGTCGACACCGCACGACAACACCGCCGCCACCCCGGTGTGCATGGGTTGACACCGCACGACAACACCGCCGCCACCCCTGCGGTGTGCCTGCGGTTTGAGGTGTTGCGGCAATGTATGCCGAGACGGTATGGAAGAAAAGGAACGTTATTATTTGAACGTTGGGTACTTTTTTGAATTCATGGTTGGAATATGGTTTTAAACCATTAAGGTTTTTGTCTTTACAGGTGATGAGAGTGTTGTGTTTTTATGTGTGTGTAAAAAAGTGAATATTGGTTTAGGGGGAAAATGAAGGGTGAAGGTGTATGGTATCACATGGTGGTACTGTACTCGATTATTTATTGTACTTTTTACTAATTATTATTTTTTATTTTATTTTATTTATTTATTTTTTTTGTTTTTTTTAAGTATTATGTAATGTTCTTTTAATTATTAATGAAATATTAATTTTTTTATTAAATTATTTAATATAATTTATGAAAATTATAAAAAAAAATAGTTGAGGTACGATGAATTATGGTTGCCGCTAAAAAAATATGGTGATGTATGGTTGAGGTATGAGATGATGTGGAATGATATTATTAGTGGGCGGTGAGGTTTAATGAATTGCGAATCGAACAGTTTTTTACATTTGCCACGTGGCATTAGGTGGTCATGACTTGCTTAAATCCTACAAAACATTTCCCATTTTACACAGTATCCACTCTAGAGTGACTGAAACATATTACTCCGTAAATAAAAAAAAATTAGGAAAGTAGACTTTAAGACTAACACAGTCCGAAGCTTCATCTTCATAAGAGGTTAGCATTATAACTTTTCTAATATTTTGTTTAATGATTCATTATTTATAAGCATGGTATGCATGCGTGTTTTTAGATTAAATGGTTAGGAATATCAGTTTGGGGTTTGGCTTTGACAAATTTATACTTTAATTTAACATCAAAATTGAACTGAGTTATAATTTATTATATAAATCTGTTATTTGTATATAATAATTTGTATTTTTAGGAATAACATTGCTTGAATCTGATGAAAATAACTATCATACGAAATTTGGGGCTGGAATACTGTTCATCTGGGCTAAGCAACGGGTTTGACCCGACCCGAACTGACCAAAGCCGATCGGACCCGAAAACCAGTTAAGGGTAAAACGTGAACCTAGTAAAACCGAAACCGAACCAATAAAGTTCTGTTTGGGTCGGGTCAGTTTAGCTAGTTCGAACCGAATAGGTGTGTTTTAACCTGACCCGAAACGAACAGAGTGAAACTGAAATAATTATACAAAGGCCCGATTCGGCTCGGTTTGTCGGTTGACCCCTAAACTTTTATATATTGTACTTTTTACATCAATAAATAAAAGTATTTCACTAATTATATATAAGACATTGTGCTTTGTGTTTTTGTTCAGTTAAGTAGTCACTATACTATTTGTTTTGTTTTTTAGTTCAGTATAATACTAAAACTTCTTAATAAAGTCAAGTGTAATATCAAAATTTGATAACTAAATCCCATAGTTTGCGTTTTTATTCATTTGAGTCACTGGAATATTTAGATAGTTTATAAAAGAAAATTTTAGATCACTTCGGTAAACGGGTACCTAATATCAAATGGTTACTCTTTTAAAATTGTCCAAATAACCTGCATGTCATTTAACACATTCAACATGTCACTTATAACTCAGTTTTATAAGTTGTTTTTTTAACATATCTTTCGTTTTTTTATATCTCCTTGTCCCCCAAGAAGAAAAATAAGGTTTTGCTTTTGGCCTGTCCGATAGCTTGCCACATAAATATTTTTTTGACTACATCTTCCAACTCTAACCTCTAAATGAGAGTATTTGATAATTCCAAAAATACGATGAAGGTAATGAACGTTTTCAATAGTATAATGAGCTAAAAAGCCACAAAAATTAAAACTTGTTTCTCTATTAACCCTTATATATAATGGAAACTTTAACTTCTGATTTTAGTTTTTATTAGTTGTAGTTAAGTATGACTATTCTAAATTTATTACTCTTGTCCCAACATTATTGTTTGCTTACAAATAAAAGACACAAAGATTAATAGAAATTTAATCGCTATATTGTTTATCAATTAGATTTTATCCTAGATATGTTGTTTATTTATATATCTATATGATTTGATGTCTAAATTTACTATTGTGTAAATAGCGTATGTAGCTTGTCTCTAAAAGGTTTTAATTGGCGGAGAAACCTTCCCCGTGCACCCCTTTTCGATCCTTCCGCAAATATGTAGCTTGTCTACATGTATAGCTAGGTCATGGGCCAACTCTTTCTTTAGCAAGTGTTAAAGATATGAGAAATTCAACTTCATTACCATAGTTGTTGACTCGGGACTCGACTCGCAACTCGTTTTTTATAATTTGAACTAGTGACTTATTTTGTCTCACGACATAACATGTATATAGATATATAATTCTTAGTTCCTTTTGTACTTCTAAAAATCATAAATAAAATTTGTAATGTCAATGCACCTTATAGAATGTAAGATAGCTTAAATAATAAACATTGTGTGAGGGCTTCACCTGGTTTGAGTCTGTGTGGCGGTGGGTTCAAACCCCGTGGATTAGTCGGCCAAAAAGGTCGGGAACCATGGTTATCAAAAAAAATAAAATAAATAATAAATAAAAAAAAATAAAAAATAAAAAACATTGAATAAGGAGTTGTTAACATATAAGAACGTCAGATTGGAACGAATAGAAATCCTATAGAAAATAAAGAAAAAGAAAAGGGAAAACTTTGTTTGAGTGTTTATCCTTTCACATCTGCCAGTAAAAGAGCCAAAAGCAAAACATCTTTATTATATATTTTTTTTTATTATTGTTTTCACCCAAAATAAATATGCAGAACACTTTTCCAATTTCATTTACGTGAAATGCTATATCACAAAAAAAGTTTGACACACGCGTGTGTGTACAATTTGATTGGTGCACCACACTTGCGCACGTGTGCGAAATTTATTGTTGCAAGCATTATGTGGATGTATCATTTCTCTACCACCATACTTTCTTTTTAAATTTCAATCTGTGACTACCACAATAGCAAATTAAATAAATGATGGATAAAGCCACATTAGTGAAGGAGATCCGAGTTACTACAGGTGTATCTGTTTTTTTGCTCATTCGAGTTACTAATCGAGTAAACTCAGAACAAGTTACGTGCATATAATTGTTGCATACTAGTCGAGTAAATTTGTTTCTCCTATCCTTTATTGGCAATATAATTTATTTAAAGGGTAGAAGGTTAAAGACTCCCCTTAGAGTCATTTTGTCTAATTAGGCTTACATCTCAGTTTTGTCTTTCGTAAGTTAGTATGGCTTTGTGAGCTTTAAGCGCAAATCATATGATGTTGAAGATGAATAGTTTTTTTAAACTCTTCAATGTAAGACTTAAAGATCGAGGTATTCAACCAATTAAGGTTAATATAATTGCACTACGGTTCTTTCAGTTTTTATGTCAAGCAAAGATGATGGATACTACGTATAGATTCATTAATAGAATGACTATATATTTCAAGCCTATTTTACTGCATACGATGTTCTGCTTAAAGGGATTTGCGAGTTGGATAGGATGGAGATAGTTTTTGTACTATTGAAATCGTATTAGAAGGACATTTCTTATTGATCTGAGGTTATTGTTGATTAATTTGTCTAACACTGAAACTGAAAAAATGGACAGATACACATATTTAACATGTTTATTATTTATCAAACATTTTTAATGATTCTAAGTTCTGTAATGGCATTTGAATGTCATGTCGTCAACACCGTTGATTTAACATCCAATCAATATATACTTATAGCTTAACATGTCTTGATTTTAGTATAATGGAACATCATGAGGCGCTTAAAGCATCTAACTGTGCAGCAGCAGAAGATGACTTCATTAGCAGCATGCCAGATAATGTAATGTCTAATATTATGGATCGTTTGCCAATACAATATGCGGTAAGGACTAGTGTAATGTCGAGAAGTTGGAGGTTTAAGTGGACTTTGCTCACTCAACTCGTGTTTGATGAGAATTTCTTCAAGTTTATACAAGGATCACGGAAGTATTTTGACAGGACCCATATAAATAGACTGCTACTTCATCCTAAAGGCGTGATAAGAAAGTTTGTCCTCTGTATACCAAATTACAACACCAATAACAACATTCTGGGTGTTGAGGATGTTACTCACTGGCTGATGTTCTTATCCAAGATAGGAATTAAGGATCTCACTCTTAAAAATATTCCTCAACAATTTATTAAGTTGCCTACACATCTTTTCTCTTGTTTAGAGTTAAAACATTTGAAGCTTCATTACTGTATTTTCCGTCCTTCACATAGTTATTGTGGTTTTCCAAATTTATTGAGCTTAAAATTGAATGCGGTAAGGTTTCAAGATTACCAATGTGGGGAATTAATTGCACAGTGTCCCTTACTTGAGGTCCTTAAAATTACTAATCACGAAACTGGATGCGAAGTGAAACTGGCTGAGATTGCAAAACTTGAGAATCTCAAAAAGTTATCTTTATGGTTGTCTTTGCTTGACAAGACGACAATGATCAGAAGTCCAACCATCTTTGAGCAGATTTGTCTTCTTCTCCCAAAGCTTGAGGGGCTTAGTTTGGATTATCGTAACTGCAAGGTAATGGCTCAGTTGGGTCTTTGAAGTTAAACTTTTCGAAATAATTGTAAGTTTCTTATTTTTTGGTTTTTTTTTTGTTGTTTATACCTTTCTTTATCTGGAGCAAGTGGGTTCAAGTGTGCAACAAGGCTTTATGAGTAGTCTAACGAATCAAAATATTTTTATTTTTTTCCTTATGGTGCACGTTATAGTTATTGGAAGAAGCTGGTGCAAAGAGTCTCTCTCCTGTCTTCCCCTACCTCAAGACTCTTAATTTATACCGAATGGATTTTTTCAGTGCTATTACGGTATCTTCTGCTATCGGAATGATTTTTGGCTCCCCGAATTTGCAGACCCTTAAGATCACAGTAAGTAAAATGCAAACCTATTATATTCCTCATCTAAAACTCTCATAGTTCTGTGTATTGAATAGTATATCTTATTGTAGGCTGCATACGAGAATGCTGCCCAGCCAACTGCAATTTGTTCTTCAGAAGTAGACTACAACACAATTGTGAAGACGCGGCTTCGGACTGTGGTGTTAACATCTATTAGGGGTTCAGTCAATGATCTTTGTTTGATAAAGTCTTTACTTGCTGGTTCTCCTTTGCTAAAGAAGATTGTTATTAGTGCTAGACCATCGGAGATGTATGGTGGTGAGCGTGGATTTACTACCAAGTTGTTGAAGCTACATCGAGCCTCACCCATTGCTGAAATAGACCTAACATGGCTTTAGTTATTTTGGACCTGTTTCTTTGTGTTTGTTTAGTTAAGCTTGTGGTTTCAATAGCAATCTTGTCTTTGCTTGCACCGAATTGTGTTATTGGTGATGGTTTCTGTTTCCTTTTTAATGGCCTTTGTGTTAACAGTTGTGCAACAGTGCAAGGTACTCCATTCAACAACCTTAATGGAAGTCTTGATTAAGTAATGATTGTATCCAGTAGTTTATTGCTTAGATGATACATTTTTTTTGAAAGGCAATATCAAACCAAAAGAGCACCAGGTACAAACAAAGGCGTCCACTATCTTAAACAAGAGGCTTAACGATCGAGGACACAAGAAAAACAAACAAAGTACGAACACATTTACGACACACAAATGAATGTAGCATAACCAAATCTATTATGGGCAAAAAGACAAAACACCTTTATAACCCAAAGACTTGAAGAATAAAATAAACCACAGTAACTCTCACATGTTGATGTTTGACCCACGAACCATAAGAGCATGAGGTATGGACGCGTGTTTGGTTTGCGTTTTTGTAGCAGCTGTGTTTGGAGAACATCGCATTGCACCAGCCTTCGGGCCAAAGGGGGTGGCGCTGTAGCCACTAGCCAGCGCCAACCTTTATTTTATTTTATTTTATTTTAAAAATTGGNTCTCATAGTTCTGTGTATTGAATAGTATATCTTATTGTAGGCTGCATACGAGAATGCTGCCCAGCCAACTGCAATTTGTTCTTCAGAAGTAGACTACAACACAATTGTGAAGACGCGGCTTCGGACTGTGGTGTTAACATCTATTAGGGGTTCAGTCAATGATCTTTGTTTGATAAAGTCTTTACTTGCTGGTTCTCCTTTGCTAAAGAAGATTGTTATTAGTGCTAGACCATCGGAGATGTATGGTGGTGAGCGTGGATTTACTACCAAGTTGTTGAAGCTACATCGAGCCTCACCCATTGCTGAAATAGACCTAACATGGCTTTAGTTATTTTGGACCTGTTTCTTTGTGTTTGTTTAGTTAAGCTTGTGGTTTCAATAGCACTCTTGTCTTTGCTTGCACTGAATTGTGTTAGTTTGGTGATGGTTTCTGTTTTCTTTTTAATGGCCTTTGTGTTAACAGTTGTGCACTTGTGCAACAGTGCAAGGTACTCCATGCAACTACCTTAATGGAAGTCTTGATTAAGTAATGATTGTATCTAGTAGTTTATTGCTTAGATTATATATTAAACCGTGTGCCAAAATGTACTTAACAAACCAAAGCTCGAGTCAAGTTTTATTTACCCATCATAAAAACGAACCGATCCCTAACCTGTAAAATGTGTTACGAATTAAACTCGAGCTAGGGTTCGTTTGGTAGGACGAAATGAAAAATGAAATGTCAAATGAATGGAATAAATGATGTAATGGAATGAATAGTGTAATGTAATGATTCATTATCGTTATCAATCATGTTTAGTTTGTATGAAAAACGTAATTGAATCGATAATAAAAAGACTAAAGTACCCATTTATAATAGGAACTTAATTTAATGTGGTTAGTTAATTATGGGGTTTTATGTAATTTTGATTCCATTACAAGATGTAATGAAAAAAAAGTAGGACCCCTAAGAAATGGTTTTGGTGTAATTGGTTATTCATTGTAGTGAATCATTACATTCTATAAATGTAAACAAACAACATTTTTTCATTACATCGTAATAATCTTTTTCCATTCCGGCTTTGATTACAACATACCAAACACTACGTAAGTATAAGGCACCAAACGAGCTCTAGCTCGAAACTTGTGTAAACGTGTCGAGCTCGAGCTTTGGCAAGCTCGGGTTTACTCGATGTTTTTCTACATATCTACCCTTATTTGTTATGTTTGCTATCAATATTTAATTTTGTGGATCACGTCTGTTAAATTTCTAACTAGCTTAACTGTTAAGTAGGTTAAGTTTGTAGAAATTCCACTTGGCCAATTTAAAGGTAAAAAAATTACTTAAACTAACTTAACTTATGTTGAGTCGTAAAACTTATAAAAGTTATACGTAACTAGTGGTAACAAATAAATATTTTAGTACTAATTT